>JAPQRQ010036476.1:0-34700 GCA_037367365.1 Apogon talboti | reverse complement strand
TCCAATATAACCAATTATTTAATTAAAAAAAGCCAAAACTCAAAAACCTGTGGGGCTCCTGGGTCTTAGGAGGTTAATGTTGGCTGCATACGGTCACTGAAACACCTTATGTTTGGACATTTGTACTTAAACTGTTGAATACTTGTGAGGTGATGTGAGGTAAACATCTGACAGCATTTTATTTTTATTGTTTCAAGGTACAGGTAAATAAGCATACATATATGTATACTGTATATATTTTACGTTTCAAAATGAACTTTAAACCATATAAACGGCATTGCCGTTTATGTGGTAGATGTGAACGGTCCGTGTCAACACATCATGACTTCCCTTACAAAATCTAAGATTAACCTTAATTAATGTTCTTATCATCTGTCAAGGCCAAAGCTGACATAAAACAGACAACCAAGGTTCCACAGTCATGTAACAAGGGGACTGCAGCTATCAGGGCGAAGTTGCAAAGGCATTTCAAATTGTGATAAACAGAGATGGTGAAAAAGACAAGAAGAAATGGCCCAGATATGCAGATGTTCTTTGTTCTTTCATAAACTGATAAGTCACGCAGAATATTGTAACTTGACCAACACACTTAAAACTGTTTAATGCAGAATATTCACCTGTAAAGGAGTCAAATCAATATTTGCATGATTGTATGCGTTCAGTATCAGTGTCATAATGTAGCACAGAAATCATCTTTTTTTGTTGTTTTATCTTCTGTGTACAAATGAGAATGTAAGTGTTTATTTATATCTTAAGTATTATGAATTTTTTAAAAAAAACACTAAAACAGAGAAGTCAGAGCTTTTTATGGCTGCCAGTACTGTTTATATAAAGTCTCATAAAGGTTTTATTGAAACAACATATGGACATCCACATTTTTGACAGAAATGACATTCTTTATTATGCAAAGGGTACATGTGCAGATAGAGGGCTTAAACAGAAAGCCTGCTTATATTGTTGTAGTTTAAATGCATATAATATTTTATATGCATGTATTTAACTTCCTTTTTTTAAGAAAGGTAAAATTTGTCACATGGCGCTTAACAAAACTGTATTTTTATTTACCTGAATTAGCATTTACTATGACTGCTCATAATAATAATGAATGGTTTTGGAATGTAGTTAGTTGTAATTTACAGAATTTACACTACAATAAAATATTGTCTTGTATATATTGTTATTGTTTTTGTTTAGGCTCTTTCTTTCACAGTTGATCTATTGTGAAATGATGAGCAAATTCTAAATTTACAAGTAGGTACCCCACAACAGGTCAATGATCTGCATTCAAAACACTTTTACTTAAGTAAAAGTATGAGTATTATGAGGAAAATGTACCAAAACTCTAATCAGAAACAGCACTCACTGTGGAGTAAAATGGTCCCTGTATGATTATTGTGTCTAAAATGTGCATTTTTCATGAGTTTAGCAAAACTCTGGTGACAATGCATTTTCCTTTATGAGTTAACCTCATAAAGGAATCTTTTAATTCATCACACACAAAATTAGCACATTTGGGTTAGAAATAAGCACTTTTCACAAATTTGTACTTAAATATAGGATTTAGCCCATGAATGCATGGAATTTTTAGACAAAACTATCTGGAAAACCTGCAAATTTGCACAAAAAATGTAAATTGTTCTTCAAAGATGGAGTCTCGAAAGCCTCACTTTCAAAACTGATACTGAAATGGGAACACCAAACACAGAAAATCCCTCCTGTGGTGTTTTTCTTTTAAAAAGCCCCTAATTGAAGTATATAGTTCCGACAAATTGCTGATTTCACATCCACTCTTTATGACGGAGTGGATTATCATTATTTATGGAACTCTCGCTGTTCTAACTGGTGGAGCAAGAGGATTATCTTGACGTTTGGACTCTGATACAGGTGAAGGGTAATTTCCTCAGAAAGGTTAACTATCAGCTGGAAACTGTCTGTGAGGATATAAAACAATTAGATGGAGATTAAACACATCTTCCCATGTTTGCATTTACCATCATATTCATCAGTGATGGTGACACATCATATAGCAGACTGCTCTATTGACATGAATGACAATACGCCACTGAATTAGATTTTCTAATTTTATGAGTTTTTTTCTTGATTTTTTTTTCCATTTTTGGATAAAACTTATACTGAGTAAAATTCTTGCCACGGGAGACACTGAAGCATGTGAAACTGCTGGTCCTCTGTGACACAAACTATCGTGAAATACTCCTACCATACACACTCCCATACTGTTGCACAGAAAAAGGCCTTTGGCTGTTATGCAAGTCAAAACAGCTTCAGAAACCTACTTTCTGCAGCACTTGTTTACAAACCAGACTTTCTGTACATGGTCTATTTGGGTTTCATCATCATTTCAGGTCAATAGATGAGAGGTTTCTAGATGAAACCCAAACACCAGAGTGCGCTGAAGATGGAAACATTAAAATAGACCTTTAGACAGCTCAGATTACTGACCTAAACAAAGGAATATCAAAGCTTCTTAATGTATTTAAAGGCAATACTTTACAACTTCTGTACTTTTTAAGAAGACAGACTAAGAAACAAGTTAATGTAATGATTCAAGAGAAATGTTTTTTTCTGTATATACCAAAAAAAGAAAAATGACATATCTACTAATGTAGTTAAAATTAATCAAAACTAACTTAGTTTCCTTTCAACAGGCTGCCTCTGCTTTGGTCTAATTCTAACAGTACAGGAGGAAGTGTTGCATTTCTGGACACTCTGTTCATGTATGCTGCAGTTGTTGTCACTGTTTAGGCATGTAGGTGTCATTAACCTCAGGGTCACTGAAAACTGTGGTCGCCAATTTTCAGACTCTGCTTCATTTTATTTATTGAAAAGCTTTATTAATTCACTGTGGAAACCAGGTGAGTAGATAGGGCCTGAGTCACACCTTAATGACGGAACTTTCCAAAAGAGAATTAAGCCTCTTTACTATCAGAGTATTTTGCTTCATCATAGCAGGAAACAGACATGTGTGTTTACCAAGTGTAGACATAGATAGATTGCGGCAATTACGCCTGTGTTTGTGTATAAGTGTCACTAAGCAAACTGACTGCAAATATTGCTCTGCCTGTAAATACCTTTAATACTTTAAACTAAATCACAATGACAATGGCTGTAAATAATGGAAAACTTAAGTTTAGCTATACTCATATACAGTAGTATTTACTTTTTACCAAGTTCCAATTGAGTTGAGGGACATAATACTGGTGTGAAACTATGTACGGACACATTATTATAATTGTTTCACATTATTGGTGTGTCTTTCAGATTAATCAATAACTTTAGCAGTACCCGTTCAAGACTAGTGATTCAGTACCATGTAGCACAGGTCTTCCCTGTTATACCATGTATATAGTTTACAATTATCAAGCTAAAAATGTCTCTGTGTAGTGTATTTTTCCTACATTAAATTCCTAAGTATGTTTACTAAAAATGAAACAAGTTTCTTGGGGAATCATGAATTTATTCCAGAAAAGTCAATATGGACAAGAACATTTTCTATCCCTATGAAAAACACATTATGACAAATAAAGTAAAACACATGGCTTTCTTTGACAGATTTTGACATTTTAGTACTAAAACATAATGCAAAAATACAAATAAAAAAAAAACAGTAAAAGAAAAATACATGCAACATTTCAAAGTTCAACAGTAATCCTCACCACGTGAACTTTAAAATTCAGTGAGTATGAAAATGGAAAAAGGGACACAGTTCAGAATCTGCGCTGCTTGTTTGGTGGTACATAGTCCCCAGGTCCAGGGAGGCCTCTGGGGAAGCCCCCCTGTCCCCCACCAGGCATGTTGTTTCCTTGACCTGGCAGAGCATTCTCTGAAGCCATGCCAGGAGTTCCAGAAGGACCTGAATTTCCACCCAGTGAGTTTCTATTCATGGGCATCCCATGACCCCCCATGTGCATCCTCATGTCTTGCTCCCTGTTTTCAGAAAAGTTGCCTCTGAAGCCCTCCTGCTGCCTCTTCATCATCTCCTCATTGCGCATCCTGAGCTCCTCCTCTCTCCGTCGCCTTTCCTCCTCCTGGCGAAGCTCTGCTTGTTTCCTCTTCTGCACCTCCTGACTGTGGAGCTCCTCCATCCTCCTCAGCTCCTCCTGACGCCTCAGCAGATCCTGTCGCATCAGCATCACCTGGTGCTCGTGCCTGGCTGCCTCCATCTCTGCCTCCAATTTCTCCTGAGCCTCTTTCATGTTACGATCCACCATTTCATACTGCTGCTTCTCCATCTCCATCAGAGCTTTCCAGCGCATGGCATATTCATACTCAAAGGAGCCCGGCTGAGCGAAGCGAGGTGGCTGCTCACGCTCTTTGTGATACTGCTGGTTTTTGTTAATAAGTTTTTCTGATTGTCCCTCCTCTTCATCAAACTGTTCCATGGGCTCAACAGTAACAGGTCGAGGGAACGCTGTGAGGAGATAGGCACCATCACTACACTTATCCAAAGCCTTCCTTGCAGCTGGCTTTGAGGTGAACTCCACTATTCCTCTCCCTGTGGGCCTCCCCCGGTCGTCCACTATCACTACAGCTCTTTCTATCTGACCAAACACGGCGAAAGCTTCTTCAAGCAGCTCGTTGGACGCAAACTCTGGCAGATTCTTCACTGTTAACGCCGCACCGTGTGTTGCAAACCTCACCCGGATGGGTCTGCCTCTGAACGGAGCATCGTCCAGCTCGGCTCTGGCGATCTCCGCGATGATCCTGGTCTCCAGTCGGATGAAGCCGAAGCCTCTTTCCTTGTTGATAAAAACTTCATTGGCCTTTCCGTACTTGGAGAACAGTTTCTCCAGATCCTCCTCGGTAACTCCGTTTGGGAGGTTTCCCACAAACAGCCTGCTGCGCTGGGTGAAGGTTTTCTCTCCCGGCTTCCTGAAGCTCTGCAGATCCAGGGTTAAGGCCTCATTCAGACTGGTCGCCTCACTGGGCTCAGGCTGCTGCCCGTTGGTGTTCGTTCCGCCGGGTTTTCTCTGGTCTCCGGAACCACCCTGGCGGTTGGGTCCGTGGTTCTGCTGTGGTCCTCTGTTTCCTTGCATTTTAAAATCCCGAATCAAATCGCTAGAAGACGAACTGGTGGAGTGATTCTTCGGGGGCAGTGGCTCACAAAGAGCTTAGAAAATGGCGAGGCTTCGTCCCGCCGCGACGTTATTGTGGCCTATATAAAATGCGACGATGTACTCAAAATCTGTGACGCATTTCCTGTGCGACGGTAGGGGAACTTAGTTTTTAAAGTCTTAAAAAGCATAACGTTTTACTGTTTATGTATGTTTTTTCTCCCAAGTGGAAAATTTATCTCAAAAATTATATTGTATAGTGTTTTTTTGCTATATCTGTATATTCAATGAGCCATTTTTATTTTCTTGCCATATGTAATTTCTCGCGAGAGTTTGCGACGTCATTGAGAAAAACAAGACGAGTGATTTCGCGGGAATTGGTGTATTTTCTCGCTGAAAAAGAGTAACACGGACGTTATTTTTGTTTAACAGAATACTCAGCTTTATTCGGGCGACAGTTAACGATTACTTCACAGAGGTAAGGTCTATTAATTGTTTATTTTAAAAAAACAGACTTTATTTTAGACGAGCTCCTCCGGCACGACAGTAGACTACTAGCTAGCTGTTATTAAAGTTATGTTGAAACCGTTTGCATCGCCAATTAGCAAACGAAACCACTTATGCACATTCTTTATGAAGTTTGCATAACAGAGAAGATACGTCCCTGGTTCCCTCCCTTCTTCTTCACTACAGTCATGTTTTCCGAGTTAAGCGCCCAGAAGGAAGGCTCTTCCCTGCTCTGTCGCCCGGCCTCTGAGGACCAGGTGGCGGTGTTTGAGAGGGTATCTCCGGCTTACAGTCCTTGCTCTGAGCGCTATGGAGTTGGAGAAAGGAGCTTCAATCGTCAGTATGCTCATATTTATGCAGCACGGCTCATGCAGATGAGGCCTTTACTAACAGAGAGGGCTCAGCACAAGTGGGGTGAGATCAGGATACTCCTCTATCATTACCCTCAGCTTAAATGTTTTCTGTTTACTTATCACCAATTTGTGTTTATTTTACAGGATCAGATGTTCTTATTAGGAAGCTGTGTGATCTTCAGACAGGAGAACAGTGTTGCATTGTGGGAACCTTGTTCAAGCGTATGGAGTTGCAGCCATCAATCCTGAAGGAGATCAGCGAGGAGGTTGGCAGTCACCAAATTCTCCAGTTTAATATATACTTTCCATACAACATGTAATCAGTTGCCAGTATGTCCAGTATGTTATAGCTTGTGTTTGTTTTTGTTGTTTCCCAGCACAATCTCCTGCCTCAGCCTGCACGAGCTAAATACATCAGCGAGAATGATGAGCTGATCCTGGAGGATGAACTCCAGAGAATCAAACTGGAGGGCAAAATAGACAGAGACAAGTGTGTCACAGGTTAGGATTTTTTTTTATAGAAAGTCATAATACTTTCTCAATAATATAAAACAAAATAAACAACTTTACTAATATCACTGTTGTGGTTTGCTTGGAGCAGCTAATTGTACATAGAATACAAGTCAAGTTTATTAAGCAACTATGGTGGAATCAGGTTTGCCAACTCTGGGTTACTGACTGGAATGAAATTTTGATGCCATGACATGCATGTTCATTGAATTGTGCTCATAATTCCCCATTTATCCAGACGCAGAGTTTAAGACAGTACAGTTGTTTCATGTCAATTCACCAAAATTCAGACTGTTTGTCATGAACTTCTAAAAGTCTTTGCTGAATACTTTTTAGTTAGGAATTTTCAAAGTTTGGTGCTTTTCATTATTTTTGTGATTTTCCACATGCTTCATTAAGCCTCACTAGTTGTCCAGTTGGAGGGCAAGGTTTGATTAGAAGAGGTACATTCTGTCATGATTGATTATCATGTTAAGCAATTGAGAAATGTTTCCTTGATGTAACCACCACTGTACCACCACTGTTAGTATTTTGATGTGAGAATAGTTTGAACACGGTGAGTGTGAGACTTAAAGTGAAAGCATCTGTCACACTCCAATAACATAAAGCTGGCCGCAACAGTCTATATAATTAATGGGAAACACCAGATGAACAGTGTCTCATGTCATTGTATGCTTTTCTCTCTCTGTCTCTAGGTAGCGTTATTGCAATATATGGAGCTGAAACGAATGACGGGAAATTCACAGTAGAGGACTTTTGCACAGCTAATCTTCCTTTGCAAACTGCAAGACCTGCGCTCAGCTCTGACAAGTAAACAATCATACAAACATAGTTGAAAACCTAGCATTAAGTTTCCATAGATTCTAATCCTGTTATCTAATGTTGTGCAGGTTTGTGCTCCTGGCCTCAGGACTTGGTCTCGGCAGTACTCATGCCGACAGCATGCTGGGGCTACAGTTGTTGGTTGATATGGTAACTGGTCAGCTGGGTGACCAGGGGGAGCAGAGAGGGGCAGCAACAATTTCCAGGGTTTTACTGGCTGGAAACCTATTGAGTCAAAGCACCCAAGACAAGGATGCATCAACGAAGGTAACTGGGACTGCTTTAAACTTAATTTACCTATAAAAGTCATCAAATAGATCAGTTTAATAGAAAGTTCTACTCTACCCTTTTTGTGTGTGTATAGCCAAAGTACCTGACAAAGAAGACTCAGGCTGGCAGTGTGGAGGCGATGCGTCTGCTGGATGAGCTGCTGCTTCAGCTGGTGGTCAGTAGTTATGCACTGTATGCATGTACATATAGTTTCATTTATATTTACTTAAATTTGAGGTTGGGAGAGATGGCAGTTTATGATTTATCCACGTGTCTTGAACACTTGGCCAGTTAACAGATAATTAATTGATCATCAGATCTATTATCTTCTGGTTTTGAACTCTAATATATTTATGATTCTTAAAGATGCTGTTTAAGTGCAGCCACCTCAAGTTATGAGAAACTGTAATATCCCAAATTATGTTCTCCTGTTTTGTAGGGCAAATAATTAATTGCTCATTTAAGAAAGGTGATTAAAGAAAGTGTCTGGGTCATTATAAGTAGAAACCTTTAACAGAGTTTGAATCAACTTCTGTAATGGCTCAAGGCAAGCGTGAGAAACCTCATTATAAGCTAAAATAAGTCATAGTGATAAGAAGGTCATTGTCTTCCATTGTTCTAGACCTCTGTTCCAGTGGATGTAATGCCTGGCCAGTACGACCCCACCAACTACACCCTCCCACAGCAGCCCCTCCACCGCTGCATGTTCCCCTTGTCCTCTGTGTATCCCACAATGCAGCGGGCCTCCAACCCATACCGGGCTAACATTGATGGAGTGAGGTAAGCCATATCACACCCTTCACCCTCATGCATTTCATGGTGAGTCCAAATGACTGCAGATGTTTGAGGTCGTGTGTTTGTGTATTTTGATGAAGGTTCTTGGGTACCTCAGGCCAGAATGTAAGTGACATTCAGAGGTACAGCAGCATAAACAGTCACCTGGAAATACTGGAGGAAACACTGCGGCTAAGACACCTGGCCCCCACTGCACCTGATACTTTAGGTTAGTTAGACGTGTTAAACAGAAAAGACTAATCTTCTGGTATATTACTAATTTCTATTACTTACTTGAACTTTTTTTTTCTGTCAGGTTGCTACCCATTTTATCAAAAAGACCCTTTCATCCTGGAAGAATGTCCCCATGTTTATTTCAGTGGCAACGCCCCCTCCTTTGACTCCAAGCTCATTAAAGGTATGTGCTGTGTTCATGCACTCATTCATTCATTTTACAAACCACTTAATCCTCAGGAGGGCAATGGGGATGCCGGGGTCAATTCCAGCTACCAGCGGGTGAAGGTGGGGTACACTTTGGTCATATTACTCTTTCATCACTGACATATACAGATAAGCAACTATTCACACCTATGGGCAGTTTTATAGTGACCAACTGACCTATTAAGGGGCATGTCTTTGGACAGTGGGAGGAAGCTGGAGTACCTGCAGAGAATCCACACATGTTATGGACAGAGACATTGCAGAAATTTGAAAGATGCCCTAATGGTCACAATTGTAGACAGAAATTTCTAACCCCTAATCAGCAAAAGCTGGAATGGTATCAAAAATACAGTTAAATACATACAAGACCTCCTTTTTGCAGAAGTTGGCAAAAAAGTTAATGTAGACCTGCCACTTAGAAATGGTTCTTGATCTAGTGGTGTGAGTGATCAGAAATAAGAAGTATGAGATCCTTAGGGTTATTTCAGTTTGAAAACACCTCCTGACTATATTGTGTTAATCTTATTTATCTTCTTTTTTTTAAATCAGGTCCAGATGGACAAGAAGTCCTTTTGGTAACTATCCCAGAGTTCAGCAGCACTCAAACAGCATGCCTCGTCAATTTGCGCACTCTTGAATGCGAGCCAGTCAGCTTCTCCGCCTTCTCCAATGAAGAGGATGAAGAGAGCGAGATGAACATCAGCCACTGAGGGTTAACATCCTCACACAAAGAGCTGACACTTATCGGACACCACTCGTATACATTAACACCACTTGAGCACTGAGCCAAATATTAGTCTTTTGTAGTCTTCACAGTTTTACGACTTTGGCTTCTCAGTAGCCTGTCATGGCAAAACCCAACGGCGCTTAAGGAAAGACACATGCTGTTTATTAACAAGCCTTTATTTGAAAAATAACTCTACCTCAGCTGTGTCTGAGGAAAAATCATGACAGAAAACTCCATTTCCTCTCCTGACTGTTACCAACTTTGAACAAAAGCTTTTTATTAAACCTTCAGTGATTCCTGTTCATATTATAAAAATCTGTCACAAATGAAGACCGTGTAAATAACTGTTGTGGAGTAAAAGATGTCATGATTTTAATGTGAATCCACAATAAAGATCTCTTCGTGAAGCAAAAAGCATTCCTAAAAAGACTGAATAACAGACTCTAACAATGCAATGTGACCAATTTACTATTAATTAACGAGTCTATTTATGGAAAGGGACATTTGGTTGTTTTTTTTTTTTTTTACAGGTGTAAGAAATAGATACATTTTCTATACGCAATTAACAGTTGCATTGTAAGAACTGACTCTGAATTTCATTGTTTGGATTTCATTCAAAGTGAGTTCCTCTTGGTCAACATTGCAGTTAGCACTATAAGTAGGAGAGTGTGCTTATAGGAACAGGACACGTGTGTTAGATTTAATAGTCATCAATCTTGTACTCATAGTTATAATCCAGGATGGAGTCTGTGAACCCACCAGGCGTCGAGGACTGTCCCTCCCCTATCAGCCATGAGTCATACCAGGAAGTGGTGGTCTCTGGAGTTGTGGGAATTGTAGTTGTTGGGGGTAATGTTGTCGTTGATCTTAACCTCATTAATCTCTGCTGGCGAAGGCGACGGAGACGAGCTATTCTGATCCTCCTCAGCCGATCTGGGCTGATCCGTGAATTTGTTGAATACCTGTTGTTGCTTCCAACTACACGCCTGTTGCCATTAGCAACTGTAGGGTACTGCGCTCTGGTGTTGCCATGACTGATCAGGCGGATAGGCTTGTTGCCATGGAGGGCCATGATCTGCAGAGAGGGCAAGGCAAGTTTAGTTGTATAGCACAATTTATACATACAGTAATTCAAAGTGCTTTACAAAAATAAGACAAGTTATAAATGCATGAACAAGAATAAAGATGAATAAAAATAGAAAAATATAGGATTTTGAATACAATATTAAATAATTAAAATAGTTCAAAGTGGTGAAAACCATTTCAGTTGGCATATTCAGAGCTAAAAAGAAACATTTTCAGCTTAGACTAACATTGTCAGAGTTGGGACTTGATTATTCCAGATTTTAACTGCATAAAACTGATCCTCTTGTTCACTCCTGACTCTGGACACTTCAGACTCAGCTTTATTGTCATTCGATCAATGGTACATGATAGAACGAAATATAGCTACCCAGGTCTCGGTTTTGTAGCATAGAATATAAAAGGATAAAGTCTAAAATGAAATATATAAAAGATAAATAGAGTAGAATAAAAACTACCATAAAATGTGCAAAAAAATTATAAAATAACCTCTTAATATGTACAAAATGTCACAGTACGCAGCAACAGTACAGTTTAAAGTGATGGTGCATGTAGCAGCAGCATGAGCAACAATGACAATGAAATAGAGTGGCATTGTGACTTGGTAGGATCGTGATTCTGTAAAGGTGTGTGGTGGACAGTCTGTGGGGCAGTGTATTGGAGGTGGAGCAGTTCAGCAGTCTGACTTTTCCTCAAGTTCTCAGAGTTCGGGATGGTTCATATGGCAGCAGCATGTCAGATGTACTGTGGTGCTAAACCATGAGACTTGTACACAAGCAGTGCTGTTTTCAAGTCTTCTGTGAGAAACAGGTGTAGTGAGGTCATACTTCCAGAATGTAGTCAGGACCCGTGCAGCAGTGTTGTGAACATACTGCTGCTGTTTTAAAACTCATTTTCAGAGCCCTGTGAGTAAGTGGTTACAGTAATCTAACCTGCTAAGAGATAAATGCATGGATGAGTCTCTCCAAGTCTGGTTTAGACATTATCCCTCTAATTCTGGAAATGTTTTTGACATGGTAAAAAACTGAAAACGTTACTGATTTAACATGGCTGTTAAAATTGTAGTTCCTCTAACCTGATTTTTAGATTTTTGAGAAGTTACAGAAGATATTTTAACATCTCAGTCTGGGACCAAAGTGAGTGTGGAGTGTCCATTGAGGCTAGTGTTGTCTCACCTGTTTAATGCGGTCCCAGTTGGACTTGGCCAGGTTGAAGCTGCAGGCGGTTGCTCCTGATTGGTAACCCACCACGCAAAGTTTGGTCACAGGAGAGAAGCCCTCAGCTCGTGCCGTCACACGGTACTCTCCTGGGTTCAGTAACCGCCAGTAGTCTCCTGTTAGAGCTATAACAGCAAAGAGAGGACAGTTTGAGTTTATGTACATTTTTTTTTTAATTGTAAAAATATTCTAATCTTCAACAGCTTTATGAGTTGTTTACTGACTTGTGGTAACGTCATGATTTATCCCCTCCACAGAGATTGTGGCGTTGGCTATGGGGTTCCCCTGCTGATCCTTTACGATACCTCTGATGCCGCGATGAACCTTGGGAAGCAAAACAGATCATTTAACCCCCCCCGTCCACGTTCTAAATACATTCTGGCATATTTAAAGCAGTATTTCTTAAAAGCCTAGTCTAGTCAAATGTATTTATACAGCTCAAAATGGCAAATCAAGAATCAAGAAGAGCTACAGAGGGAGAATTCATTATTGTCAAAGTGTACATCAAGACATAAAATAGATATGAAATGTACAGAGTAGTAATAATTGCAGTATTACTATATGAAGATATGAAGTTATAAAAATACTTCAGATAATAATGTCGCAATTAAATAATCATTATGGCTTATTTATTTTCTGGACGTAATACAGCTGAGGTGGATTGTTTATTTAGATACTTTACAGAATAGTTTGATATGATACACATACAAAATGCACTAACAGGAAGCATAATGTAGATCTACTTTAAACCAAAGAACAATAATGATGGAAAAGTAGGAAAGCACCAATTATAATACTCTGGGCCAAAACTAATACAGATATTATAGTCTGTATTTTTTGTTTTTGTTATTTATCTACGGCAGCACAATCTTTCTGTCCTTCATTACACTATCTCTGAATGAGCACAAACATTTATATAAGACAAAAGATCAAATCTGTGAAATGACTTCTACCTGTTCCATAAAGGTGAGCATTGCCTCTTTGTTCTTCTCCCACTCGTAAGACAAATCACTCTGATGTGGGAACTTATCGCAGCCCAGGAACACGGACAACTCGAAACAGTTAGTGTGCAGGTAGCTGAAATCATTCATACCTGGAGGTGCACATACACAAACCTCAGAACGTGCACTGCACAAACTGTCCACCAGGGTGTGCTATAAACACAGTTACTAATTCAGTCGACACACACCTATTGGCCCTCAATAGGTTCAGAGGAGGAAGTATTAAGGATCATTTACTTATGTGAAAGAATAAATACTACACTGTCAAAATAATGCATTACAAGTTTTTTTTAAACTATAAGTAAAAGCATGCAAAGTTGATGTTGAGCTAATTCTATGTACTGTGTGGTAAAGCTACAAGATATTTGTACCATCACTGTTTTCTAAGAACCACGTATCAAAAAAATCCACTTTACGTGAGCCCTGCTTTCAGCTTTGTGATTCTGCATTTTCCATCTACTTCAAGAGGGCTTATAAGGAGTTTATTTAGCTGAATGAGGAGAGTTTTCCCATTCTATAAAGGAAGATTTAATTCATCCAGTTTATCCAAAACATTGAACTTCAACAAAGGTCAAGGACTCAGCAGCAGATGTTCTAAACAAGTGCTGCTGGAGTCCTTGACCTCTCTCTCCATGCACCTAGGAAGTAGGTGACGTTATGGCAGAACTTTCTACTTAAATGTACTTAATTTAGGGGTGCATTTACAAAGTGCAAAAATGAAACTGAAGATATTAACAGTCAAGGGTGTCAAGCTCATTTTAGTTCCAAACTCCAAAATTTTAACATTATTATGCCTGTTACTAAATGTTTTGTGCCTTTGTAGATCCACTGTGATTTGTAATGCAGATGTATAAATGTTGAGGCATGTAAGCTGAGGCATAATGTTGTTGAAATTGCACATATTTTTCTTAACATATTTCAGGTTATTCACATGTTTTTTTGTGAATTGAGTTTGACACCCCTAAGTTCAGTGTTTTTTACTGGACAAGAAACTGACAATACTCAAGACTTTTGTACAGCGCTTGAGTAAAGGTTATACAGTATAATCTGTGGTTAATACTTACTTCCTGTGATGGGTTTCCATTTGGCTCTGTTGACGATGCCGTGACCTGCTCCCGCGCTGTCTCCTTGGCAGGAGCCGTGGTAGCTGTGTGTCATGGTCAGGTGTGTGGAGGCGTAGGAGACGGCCAGCCACCTGAACAGGGACTCATCTGCGGTCACCCGTGGCTCATCCTCAGGCTCCGTATAATGGTACCCGGCCCCCCTCCCCCTGTCGTCCTCCTCCTCCTCTCTGTGTTCGTAACCGTGACTGTAGCCGTGGTCGTAACCGTGGTCGTACCCGTGATCGTAGCCGCGCCCCCGCCATTCCTCCTCTGGCTCTGCGTATCCCCTCCCCCTCCAGTCCTCCTCTGGCTCCTCATGGTAGCCCCTTCCCCATTCTGTCACATCGAAACCTTCTTCATACCTGTCCTCTTCATACCTGTGAGGGTGATACAGATTCTACAGGTGAATATAACCGTGGACAATTCATGAAAGGCTAAGGCAGGAGGCTGCGTTTAGGACAGGGGCGTCAAACTTATGTGAAATGCAAAAATTACACTGAAGACATTAACAATCATTTCAGTTCAGGGGCCACATAACATACAGCCCAATCTGGTCTCAAATGGGCAGGACCAGTGAAATAAACTATAAATTTATAACCTATAAATAATGACAACTCTAAATGTTTCTCCTTTTCTGTTTTAGTGCACGAAAAGTAAAATGAAATTTTCAAAATGTGAGCCTGAATAAACCATGAACAACCTGAAAGATAAGTGAATTTTAACAATATTATGTCTCAGCTTATCATTTACAGATCACAGTGGGTCTACAAATACACAAAACATTTGGTAAGAGGCATCTGGAACTGAAATATATATTATTAAACTTTATGATCAAAACAACTTGTGAAGACTCAATGACACCCTTGACTGTTAACCCTTTCATGCATGACATCACTATAGTGGACAGTTATTCGATCTTCAATTAAAGCTACATTATTTACATTAATGACTCCAACCCTTAATTGTTGTGGGTTTTCTAATATTTGTTATACTCACTTAACTGTAAATGCTTCTGTGACACTTTAATTTCTCCACTGTGGGATAAATAAAGTCTCATCTTACTCTGACATATTGTTTAAATAATCCAAAACATGTGGAACAAATAAAATTCTCCAATTACCTACAGTGTAGGGAATACTTTGTTCACAGTTTAATCCTTTTGGTTTTTGTCATTTTATTACATTCACCAGACAATGGTTTTCTTAAAGCAGCAATATGTTTTATGGACATGTTTATGCTTAAAAAATTAACACCATTACATGTTAAACTGATGATGCATGGAATCCACTACAATGAATAGTGGTGTATTATACTAAAGAAATAAGGTCTTTAAAAATCCAATTAGTAATAGCACTAGTTTATTAAAAATTCATGCATAATAGGGTTAATGTTTTCCGCGTAATTGTTGTATTTCACAAATTTATCTTGTGGGCCTGACTGGACCGTTTGGCGTGCCATATGTTTAACACCCTAAACATTATCAGAACACAGAGGTAGACGGAATAAGTGTGTTTACTGTCTCTTCTTGCGGCTGTGGACGTTTTTCTGGCTCTCGACAGGCTTGTTGAGACGTAAACTGTCATAAGGATAAGCCACAACTCTCTCCCCGCCCTGGAAATTCGCACCCAGCACAAATGGATAGTTTTTCATCCACGAGATTATGGCCCTGGTTTCGACAGCAATCTGGAACAAAACAAAATGATAAGGATCACAGATATATTGGAGGGTAAACCATGTATTCTTAGCAAAGTACAGTATATGTGGTATTCTTGTCTACTCTGTTGTGTGATATCAGTTTTTTGTTGCCATGTCATTCTTGAAAAAGACTTTGCTATCAGACTGCACATAATAATAAAAACATATAGAATCAATACTACATGTGCATTAGTTTGTTTAATTATGTCTTGATTTTTTTATATTATTGCAATTTTTATGTTATAGCTTAATGTTTAATGTTCTTGTCTTATTCATTTATTTGCACAAGAAAAGCAAAAAGCAAGAAAAACTAAAATAAAAAAATACAATCAATTGTGCAGGTGGGACAAAAAAACTAATAATTTCACCTAAATAAGACAACAAGGCAATAGCGAAAGAAGACACAAATGACCATAAATAAAATAAAACTAAATCAGTGTATATTAAGTGATACTATTGCTTTAATTCTGTAAATAATTTTGGTTTTTAGGTTCTGCTACAGCCCCTACATTCAACAACTTTCTCAAATATTATTCGCCTAAAAGACATCATTTACCATCTGATTAGTTGGTTTTATGACCTCTTTCTTACCGAGGTGTTGGTGTCTAAGCTCTCTGGTATGGGCACATGATGATTTGGCATGAGTTTCGGTACCATGCCCTTATCTTCAGCGTCCCACAGGATGTTGTTCAGATCTGGGAAGTTCTGGAAGATGTCAAAACCCTCCTCAGTGAAGTGGCCTGTGGTCCATCCACTGAGCTCTGATCCCTGCGGGGGAGCCAAACATACCACCAACAAAGTGCACAATGATTCACTGGAAATTCCTCGTTTCTTCTGTTTTCTCTTTGTTAAGCGTAAACAGGATTTTTTTTTTCAATGATCACTGACCACTTCAAAAGCTTTTTCATGTCCGTCAGGGTTGAGCGAGGGCACCAGGTGGATGCGTATTCCTTCCACCAGTTGCTGGGCTCTGGGGTTTCTGTCTTTGTACTCTTTACACAGGTACTGCATCAGGAGTAGGAGCAGCTCCCGACCTGTTGCCTCGTTTCCATGGAGACCTGCCGTGAAGCGTATCTCAGGCTCACCTGTGAACGGAGACAGGAGTACGAGGCTTTAGTCGGATGGCTCTTACCCATAATCTACTGACTTCACCTGGTGTTTATTAGGATTTAAAGGACGTATGGTGGTGCCAGTGAGGTTCAACAGCCCACATATTGATATTCTGACTAATTGTCACCTCAGAGTGTCAGATAGTTTGAGAGCAACAGCAGGTTCTGCATTTGTATTGACTGAAAACATAGGATAAGACTAATTACTGACTGAATATTAAAAATAACTACCAGCAATTTAACAGGAAAAAGTGCTCAAATGTTTTACCTGAGTAAAACTACAAATACCACATTGGGGCAGCCGTGGCCTAGACGGCTGGAGAAACGGCTTGTGGCCTAAGGGTCACCAGTTTCATTCCCCAGACCAGCAGAGAAATTGTTTGCTGATGTGCCCTTGAGCAAGGCATGTAAACCCCAGTTTGCTCCCCTGGGCGCCTGACATGGCAGCCCACCGCTCCTATTCTACAGTGTGTGGAATGTTCCTGCATGTTCAGCTAGTGATGGGTTAAATGCAGAGGGTCAGTTTCTGTGTGTGTTGCATGTACAATATACTGATAAATAAAGGTAAAGATTCATTTCTTAGATATATCCTATTAAAAGTTCTAACATAAAAGGTCACTTTGATGCAAGTACAAAAACATTGTCAGCAAAACGTACTTCAAAGTAAAAGCACTCACTGCACAAGATACCTCCTATCAAAGGGTTATAGTGTTTTAGAATATTTTTCTGTTTTTGTCATTGCATGTAAGAG
The DNA here is from genome assembly GCA_037367365.1 of Apogon talboti. Taxonomy (NCBI): domain Eukaryota; kingdom Metazoa; phylum Chordata; class Actinopteri; order Kurtiformes; family Apogonidae; genus Apogon; species Apogon talboti. The sequence goes on along the minus strand of JAPQRQ010036476.1, from coordinate 17,265 downwards.
CATTTTATTGTTGTAGCTCATTAATGTTAATTTGTCACACAATACTGGATCATATTCATCTAAGCAAAACATGTAAAAAGGTTTGTTACTGTAGTGTGCAGTAAAAAAGTATTTTTACCTCTGAAATGCATCGGAGTATAAGTGCATGAAATATAAGGTGGCATGAAAACATAATACATGAGATACTTACTGGTGTAAATATATAGTAACTGTCTCTTTCTCACCTATTTCATGTTCTCTGGGGTTTCCAGATATGACCATAGCTATGATGTCCAAGCCCTCGGAGCTGCGGCCCAGGCTGTAGATGTGGGTGATGTTGGGACACTCGTCATTCACAGACTTCATAAGCTATAATATAATATGTGACATAAAGAGCATGAGTAGAGCAAAACAATGTAGAACTTGGTGTCAATATTAGTGTTTGAATAAGTAAGTGATGTGTCTGTGTTAGTTTGTCCCTGCCACTGACTGCCGGCAGTTATAAAGGTGTAAAAATGAATGCTTCTTGGTAAAAATATGAGGTTTAATTTTATTTTACTTTAGATTGCCCTCTGGTGGTTGAATTTATAGAGAAGAGAGGACAGACCCATACGCAGGGGTTCTTATATGTTTACAGTGAAATAAATCAGACTTTATCTCATGTTTACTTGTTCCTGGGAAAGAACTGGATTTTATCTTTGGGAAAATAACTGGGGATTTCCGGTTGAAGGCAGTACATTAGGAGGAGTACAGTGAAGCAGGGATACTCACTGAAACCATTTCTGAGTAGCTGTGATGTTTGAACTGTAAGTAATCCACGGGGGTCACTTCATTTTGTCTGTATTGGACTTCAGCTGCATCTGTGAGGGAGTAATGAACAAAAGCCTCATTATTAGGTGTTTTAGTTTGTGTGTGTGTGTGTGTGTGTGTGTGTGTGTGTGTGTGTACTGTATGTGTGTATATGGATGATGCTCACCAAGCACAGGACAGCCCAAGACCTCCAGTCTCATACAGAGTGAGCCATTCCAGCTTTGAGGGATGATCCGGATGTAGCGAGCCAGCACTGGTTCTGCCAGCTGGTTCATCACTGGAGTGTCCTTATCACTGTTTCCAAAGAACAACTGGACAAAGAAGGGGGAAAAAAATCATAACAGAGGGGACTTTAATTCCAAGGCTGTCCTTTAGACTGATCTTGAATTGAATGGTCCAGGATCGATTAAATCCAGACAACGATCCTTTAACATATGCCTTCCAGCTTGAGTTTTAATCCTGAAAGTCACCTCTGCACTAAAGTACGTTCATTACTGCTGTTTTTGCAGTAATGAACGTACATATTTCTTTTTCATTTTATTTTCCTCAGATACATCAATAAAATAGAGAAATATGTCCACAGTTTTTATAAATCTTACAAAATCAGCACTAAAAGGTGTCCACAAGCTTAAGTCAGTATTTAATGTCGTCTGTTTCTATGTCAAAAAGAAGATCAAACAATAGGAACATATGACATGTGTTTCCAGGTTTCATGTATGAATGAAGTTTGGTTTAAAACAGCTGAAGGTTAATGCATTAAATCTAATATTCTAATATTGTATGAACAAAAGACTTAAAAACATGTTAGCAAAGGGACATCACAGTAAATACTTGACACTTTGGTTTGTAAGAGGCTGTTTTTTTTTTCCTCAAACATTTGTTTTTAATTTGGTACCAATTTCCTTTAGATCCTGGTTGTATCTTATTACAGAAACTGGGAAATCTGTAGTAGGTCTTAAACTTTTACACAGTCAACAACGTAACTGCTTAAGAATGAGCTCTTAATGTAAATATTAATATTTTTTAATAACACAGCAAGGTAGAGGGACCCTTGTACAATTTAATCCAGAAAAAATAAGTATTATAACTGAAATATCCCTAATGGAATCAAATTCAATCAGGAATTGATTCAAATTGGGACCATGTGAAGTTATCCATATATTATATCCATATAATTCTACACATCATTGTGAAGTATATACTCACCCAGTCAGCATATCCATCATGAATGGTGGTCCATTCTCTGCTGTCATTACTAAAAGCCAGGAAGTAGGACGTCACAAAGTCACTCCTAAAATAAGACAAGATGTGAGCAACAGGGTAAATTCATGAATGGGACATGTACAGTATGTGTTGTACTCGTCTCTATGGTATTTTTTATATCTTACTCATTCAGTGAGTCTCGTCCCTGCGTTATAACCCCTGTGAACTCTGTTTCCCTGCGTGCATCAATCTCAAACCAGTGGATCCTGTCCTCTGCGTTTGCACACCATGCGCCTCCTCTCATGTTATCTTCATCGTCTGAGCCCTGGGAACCACAGAGACCAGAACAGATACAGCTGGGTCCTTTCATCAAGCAGCTCAGATTTCAGCTTGTGTGCAAATGTAACAAAATTATACTGTGTATTGAAACCTGCATTGACAAGCCATTTAATTTATACAAGACTCCACTAAAGACAGCAGCAGAATACAGAATGAGGGCTATCAGTTCATTTAACTGCTAAGCTACAACAACGATGCTTAAATTCTAGGAAATTGCTGTAAAAGCTCTACCAAAGCAGCTAATGGAAGTGACAGACTCAGCCGTAACAGTAATTATTTTCCAACATGTGGCTGGCAGCTAGTGTTTACTTCAAGGCCTAGTAGTATATAAGTGATGGCTGCAGCAGATGGAGGTGTTAAAACCAGGGCGGCCCTGCACTGATTGTTGAGTACCTGCATGTTGAGGCGTGCCCTCTGAGCTGCATAACGATACTGGGCTGCAGAGGACGCTGACAGCTGGTCTGGTTCAACCTTGTGGGACTCCAACCCCAATGGAGGGCATTCTTCCAGGTGATCACAGAAAGTCAGATATTCAAGTCACACAAGTTAATACAGTGTTTTTGCATACTTGAAGGGGAGTTGTCTTACTTTTTGGCTCTTTGAAGACACGTGGTCTTTGCCTGGCTCGTTCCTCTGCCTCCTTCAGTTTCTGCGCTCTCTCTGAAATAGGACATGATGCAGAATGAATTGCGATGCATTGGCTGGATATTCTCTCTTTTCCTGCCCATAAAAGATCTAGGAACTGAGCATTATTCCATAGATTTTATATGCCAAAAAAAAAATCCAAATGTCCGGAGAACAGTGAAAACAATCCAGATGTGATTTTTCCTAAAATCCTCTATCAAATGCAGCTCACCTTTATACTGTGAGCTTACTGTAGAGAAGCTGCTGAATCTCATCTGTTCTCCTCATAAGTCATATTCTAACACACTGAACCGCGCAGCATGTCACCATTATTTCATTTTTTTGCTGATAGAACGACTACCAGAAGTCTATCTTACAGCAGGAATGTAAAACATGTTGTATCCATATCACCTCCCTTTGAATGTTTAGATGATGGACAACTGGACATGCACTTCTAGTATATACTGATGTGTGTGAATGCTGAAACACATCTGCTCTCAAGTTCCACATGAGAATCATTTAAACTTGAGCACAAAGAGAGATGGAAATGCGTTTCACTTTAAACCCAGATAGCATTGAATCATGCACGAAGGAAGTGCCCTTTTGACACCAGTCCTGACAGTGTTATATATCTTTGGCTTCATACTGGCTTCAACCACTAGCGAGGCCCACGACACACAGCCGACAACGTGGCAACCCCAAAAAGACTGGATTGTGATGCTAGTTCTCCAAGGCTTCACTCTCAGGACAACATTACAACATCCCTCTTCTTGAGTCACATTCTCTGTTTTTTAATTCGCCCCTGCTGTTTCTATTCCTTAACACTCACGCTGTTAACTTCAATTCAACTCACAAGAGATTATTGAACTTTTTGTGCATTTTGTTTTGTTCATCATACAAGTTACAGCGAACAGATATGCACCGGTGACCCACTGATACTTAACAGACAAATAATCCAAGGGAGGGAGCACATTAAAGCCTAATGGTGTTATCTGTCAGTACTTTAGCACTCAGGTCACAGGCCAAGTTCTTTGCTTTGGCAACTACACTATCGTACGCTGCCTGACATGACTGTGCAGAGTTACGAGTTCCGTGTTGCGTAAGGAAAAGTTCACATCTGGGTTGCCTTACCCCTCTCTTCCCTCTCTCTTTCCTTCGCTGCTCTCTCTATTTCTTTTTCCATCCATTTTAAGTCTGTCTCGTCTTCTTTCCTTCCTGTGGAAACAAACAGGAGGGTGATTAAACAAAACAAGGTAATTATAAGGGTTTTATTAGGGATGATAAAGGTAATAATGTGTACATTTATTATACGCATTTTCTATACATAATACAGTTTAGATTGTACACAGCACCTATAAATGCTCCAAGAAAGTTAAAGTCACATAAAGGAGGACACATGCAGGGCTTTCTGGGTGTTTGCGAGCCATAAAAATAATAAACAGTAGAAAGGCCACAGCATTTTCAGATTTGGAAAGTTACTAATCTGACTGTTGTTCATCATTTTTCCTTGCTTTTTGCCTTGATGGCAGGAAGTCTCGCTGGCCTAACCAGTGGATCTAATATAAAACATTTGGACAATAATATGTTGTGCTTGCATGTGTGGTGAGCGTGTGTGCACATACTCATTCCATATTCGTCGTAGTCATCGTACCAGGACCTCTCATAGGGAGGAGTGGCTGTGGGTTCGTCTGCATAAGACAACAAACATGAAGTCATATAAATGGTTCAGTCAGTCATAAGCACTGCTACATTATAAGTGACATTTTATGAGATTAATCTGCAAACGTTTTACAGGTTAGTGCAGCCTTGATTTGCTAAAACCACAACAAATGCTTTCTATTGGGATAAATGTAGATGCTACTGCAACGCCCACTGAGTAATTAAGTTGTAAAATATTTAATTTACATTTACAAGAATCATAACAGGGCTACAAACTGATGACAGGCCTTTTAAGTCCTGGGTTTTGTTGACTATGCAGATCCAAGCAAACCCACCCACTCCTGTTTGCCCTGGAAAGTAGGGCAGGTTAACTCACAGACTCACTATAATGTTATTCCCATGTGTTGAGTCACTCATGATCTGTCATCTGCTCCCAGCCTTAAGCCACAGATGGAATGGACATTTTATCTGCATCAAGTCCGGAGAGATTTCTAACAAGTCTAATTGGTGTTTTGACATATTGATTGACTGGATGGATTTTAATTAAATTCTTCTTAAAACAGGTTTGAGTGACAGAAATTACCTGGAAGTGTTTCTACTTTTATTTCAGGGCCAACCTCTTTACCATCAGGGAATGGAAGGTTATCTGGAACTTCATCTGCACAAAAAAATGAAATACGAACATTTTAAAGGTCAAACACAGGGATGTGTATGTGTCACGCAGACTGAGAAGAAACAGAAGAATGTAACAGAAAGCGTAGGATGGGCCAGCATGTGTGAATCAGTGGAAATGCTGGAGGAGAAGAGGTGTAGTATACTGGAAACATGGAGTAATGAAATGTGTTAGTCAGGTCCACAGTGTCACAGAGCCACACGACACATTCTTTCCAGCATCTGATTCTATGGAAAAAAGTAGTTCAGTCGCTGCTCAAATCAGGTAGATATCAACAATCATATAAGTTTTTGCATGAAGACTGCAAATCAGAGTTTTATAATGGTTAGAAAACTATGTGAAAATGAGAAACCACTGCAATAAACTGATATATTTGCAGGGATTTCATCTCCATTGTTATTTACTGTTGCTGTTTCTCATCATAAAACACACACTGGATTCCAGCAGCATGAAAATGATACCAAACAGCTAAAATCAACATCAAAACCTCCTTTTGGCCAAACATTGTTTTCATCTCCCACTCAATCTTGTTCTCTGTTTTTCTTTTCTTTTTGTTGCTCCAATTATTTCGCCACAATGTTCATTATAGTCTCATCTGATCTTTTGATGTTTACTCAAAACTCTCGCTCTACAGACATCACTGAAATCCCAACAAAGCAGGGGAAAAAAAAAACAAAACAGAGACCCAGACATACATGTGGCATCCCAGTAATCGCTGTCATCTGTACCAGCCCTCCCATCAACCTCAGGGGCAGGGGGCGTGGCCTCTGGCTCCGTCCAGGTGTCGTAATTGTCAGTCACAGGTGCATATGGGTCTCCCTCCTCTGGTTTCCAAAAGTCGTCGTAGGCGTCAGTCACCGGTTTGACCGGATCAGTTTCCTCTGGTTTCCAGTAGTCATCATAGCCATCTGTTACTGGTTGTACTGGACCTGTCTCCTCTGGTTTCCAGTAGTCATCGTAGGAGTCTGTCACAGGAGCAGCTGTGTCTCCTTCCTCCGGCTTCCAGTAGTCATAAGGAGGATCTGTACTCAGGGTGTCAGGCTGAGGCTGGGATGGAGTGGGATCAGCATCCCAGTAATCATCTTCCGGTTTCCAGTAATCATCTGAAAAATGAACAGATGGAAAGGCTGACTTTGGGCTCAAGTTTCTAGACTAAAACATTTTGTCTTGTTCTGAAGTGCACAAATTATTTGGTTTAAAGACTGAACACAACATTCTTCCTAGTCTTTTTGGTCCAGATTTGTAGGAGACAGAGTTTGGCTATGACCACAGACACAGACATGTTTATGAACTAAAAAAAAGTCAGAGACAAAGTAAATTGTGGAGAACACAGAGAAATGCAGGTATTTATTTTGCTTGTACTTAAGAACTCTGGAGTAATATGTGCAATTTTCATTATTGTTCATGCACATTCTGTTTACTTTATTTTGGAGAAATATGTTCTTTGGTTTTTGGTTTAAAGAAAAGGTCAGGATCAAACAATACATTTCTTCAGTTCCATACACTAATAATAAGGAAGCAGGGAAAATATTTCTCTGTCCCAGTCCTAAGTTGTTCTTTGTTGTATTCTTGTAGTAAAATCAATGTTTACTGAGAAGAAGTGTGGGAAAAAAAGTTGTTTCTTTTCTTGCCTGTTGAAACTAAACTTACTTAGAATCACTTTTGTTGTGTTCCTGTTTAAAACTCCAGTCCTTCATGTAAGTGTTACTCACCGACATCGGGATAAGGGTAGTCTGTGTACGGCTCTGTGGGCGGCTCTGTTGGAATCACTACAGGAATCAGACAAACACAAGATCAACAACGTTCATTCAAGTCCAAGTCTTCATGTCAGTTCACTGCTCTGTCCTGTCCTCACCTGTTGTGGTGGGTGGAAGGGTTGTTGTCGTCTTGTCTTTCTTCTTCTTCTTTTCACCTTTGGGCTTTTTAGTGGCACTGGGGTCCTTGGGCTCTTTGTTCTTTTTCTTGTCCTTCTTCTTCTTCTTGCCTTCTTCTGGTGCTCTCCTCACTCTGCCTAAAACGCCTGAGGAGATCAAGGAAAACAAGAAAGAAAAGTTTTTTTTCTCACTTCAGCTTTGGTCTGTATCAGATTGAACCTTATTACTCTTAAAGCCAGAAGCATAGCTCAAGACTCTAATAAATGAAGATTATCTTTTAAGTCTAAGATTAGGCTTAATCCTAACTAAGCCATTATTAGACTGAATATTGACACATAAGACATATTTTTCAGCTTTTCTTAAACTAAATAATCAGCCAAATAACACTGCAACATATAAATTGCTAACTGATAATAACATACATGTAGTTGTTTTCTATGCATAAATCCCTACCAGCAAGACTAACTAACTTTTTTGTACTTTTTATTTGCGTTATGAAATTATTTCTTTGCTCCAATCTCAAAACACACTGCTGCCAGGGAAAATCCAGACAGCCACATGCATTTAGTGGTTGCTTGGGTCCATTAGTATTTCCTTCTGAAGTGCTTGCTCTTTTAATGGAAAACGCTCTTCTCTCTTTCCATTAGTTGTGCTCCATCAACCACAATTCAGTTTTAATGACTTAAAAACTAATAAATATGTCACTATCACCTCTGCAGCATCATACCATTAAAGCAGAAACCCATCAGTAGGACTCATTAAAGAGACGGACTCACTGATGTGAATTACATGTGAAGCTTAGTTAAAACTCCAGAAAAGAGCATTTTCCCAAATGTGTCTTCAAATCCACTCTTCCATGGTAAATGGACACCGGAGTCAGCGTTAATCATGCAGGGCAGCAGCAGCACAGACAGCGGAAAAGGTCAGAGCAATAAAAATGTGTCTGCAAGATGCTCCATTCAGTGTTTTGTCTTGTCTGCTGTGCATGAGCCAAATAACTTAGTATGTCTAACAGTAGTGGACAGGTGAGCGTCTGGACTCGGATGGGTGCAGACCATACGTAAATACAGTGCTGTCTTTATTTGTTCACTCATTAGTTATTCTAACAGGATGTCTGGGTCCACTCACCCGCCTGTGCAGCCTCTCCTGTGTTTCTCTTCACCTTGTGGATGCTCCCCAGTGGGTGATCTTGCTCACTTTCTGGGTCATCCAGGGACTCATCTCGTAGCCGAACCCCAGCCTGTGCCTCCTCTTCAGACTGCCGGAGAGAAACTATCCCCCCAGCACTCTCCCCTCCTCTGGGGATCAGCAGGCAACACAAGGCCAGCAGCAGAGCCCCAGACACAACCACAGTCTGGCTTTTCATACCTGCTACTCTTCCAACTGCACAATCCTTTGGTTTGCTTTGGGCTTTTTTTTTCTCCTTACTCCTGTATCTCAGCCTTCCAGTGCTCAATCCAATTTCAACTACGGCTTTTATCCTCTTGAAGGCTTTATATGTCACCCTTTCGCTTCCTGTGTCCTTCCCATGTGATCTGCACTTTTACTCCAGCAGGGAAACTTGTGCAGCTCCACACTTAACCGTAGCCACAGTGTCAACCCAGCTCAGACTGGACTAGACGGAGATGGAGTGGGAGGGGGGTAGGGATAGACGGGGAGGGAATGGAGGTGGGTAAGAGAGACAGAGTGGGAGATACAGAGCAAAGCAGCAATCTAGTCAAATGAAAAGACTAGAGGGTTCCTAATTGCCCTCCAGCTATGGTCAGCTGAAACAACAACCTAAGGACAGAGGATCTCCTTCACCTGGTTGACGAGTCAGAACAGGTGCAGAGCTCAGACAGGAACCAGGGGGGAGGAGGAGGAGGAGGATGAGGGAGTGCTGATGAGGCCTCACACTGCAGACCTCCTGGTTAGAGAAAGAAGCCGGTGTCGGTGCATTTTTGTCCTGCAGAGCCGGTTGAATTCCTCGGTGGAGATCTTTCACCCTGCAGACTCACCACAGAGTAGAGCAGCGGGATAGGAGTGACTCCTAAGACACTGAATTCCACAGGAGGAGGAGAAGGAAGGAGGGATAAAGGGGCAAGGGAAGGGATTGTGTTTGTGTTAACAAAACCAAACACCACTAATCACTGGAGAGTGGAATTCAATGAAAATGAAAACAGGCAGGCAGCAGAACATAAATTCTTTTTCAGTCCAGGACTTGTTTTGGTTGGTCGATCTTTGCTTTCCATCTCATCTCTGTGGTGTTCTGTCATTCTTTCCTCAGGGTGTTGAGAAGCTTACTTTCTCCTTTCTGGAGAATAAGTTATGGTAGGCAAGGGGGCTGTGGAGGAGCTCATACAGGCTGGGAGAATTGTTTGAACAGATGACAGAATTATAACCTTGATTTGGTGTTTTCTTTGCCGTTCCCCCGTCCTACTATTCCTCACTTCACTGTTTGCAGAGCCTGTCATGCCCTTCAGAAGCTGCATACAGTATATTTTACTGCCAGTCCAGTTAAGGTGTATTTGTTTGTCCTCCTTCTTCATCCACAGTTGTCTGTCTTGAGCTTGAGCTGTTAATAGACAGAAAGTGCAGCATTTTCAGTTAAATTTCCTTATTTTAAACAGAGTAATGGTTTATTTACATGTTAAAATGTCATCATGTATAGCAACAGTATTACAATAATATATAGTAAATCTGAAAAATACATGTAAAATGTTGTGCATATGTTCTGCATATGGGAACACGAGCAAAAAAATTCCATCATCACTTGCACTTTAGAAATTCTTCATGGCTGATTGAAGCTACATAATGAAAACTCTGTCGAACTGAAAGATGCATTTTTACAAACACAAGAATAGTTTACGCTGAAATGTATGGTTTTCAGACACTGAAATACCCAAACACACACACCTGCTAAAGACAGATGAGATTATGGGACTGGATTGTATTAAAATGAAATCATTGCAGGTTGATTTTCAAGAAGACTGCATTGCAACAGGCAGACATATCTATGGGGGATATGACAGTGGCTGCAAACAATGTTGCAGATAATATAGACTACAGTAAGGTCAAGTAAAGGCCTTGTATTTGGCAAGGCTGCCAACTTACACACACAAACAGCAGGGAATTCACTGCAAATTCCTTTTACTTTTTTCACAACAAGCTGTTTCACAATACAAACTGAAATCAGTACATGTAGTGCCTTCACTAATAAAGAACAGAGCTCGAATCACCTCTGTTATTTATTCAAAGACACGGATTTCACACAAAGTAAAACAACAGCCAATTCCTGATGAGAAACATGTTTTAGTATAATAGAAAGGATAAAGTATTTGTATCACACCTAAGCTACAAGGCATTTACTTGACTTGAGTCACTTTAACATTACATAACTTTGATTTCACAACATCTTAGAGGCAAATACTGTAGTTTTTACCGTCTTACATAAAAATAATGGCATATTCTGTTATGAACAAGAAGAAGCTAGCATAACAGGCTGTAGTGCAACAGTGAATTAAGTTTTCATTGCAAAAGTATAATGATATTCTTACTTGTGTCAAAAGTCTTACTTTAATGTGCTAATGTGATACAGTAATTATAAACAAAAGATAATTTTCTTTGCTTAATGAATGCTTTTAGGTCCTATTTATTTACAGACGCAGACATACATAGAAACTGTACTCTTAACTATGAATGAGCCGTCAAAGGTGTTTATTTCCATGCAGAAATATTAATTACATTGTTTTTAGTATCGCCAAAAGATAATAAATTATACCAAAGGCATGAGTATTAGAGGCCTTGAAATAACTTGAATCTCATAACTGTTTACAGTGGACACATTTAAGGCTAAATGCAGCACTGATGATAAAGACCAGGACACCTTGCAGACTTTCCTCAATGTGACATCACTTTTATTTCCGTCTGAAATTCCTTTAGGTCAGCACATGCAGAGCAGTATGCATTCAGCGTTGCGTCTGTGCACACAGCCTTGAGACCGGCGTCAGCATCTACTAGGCAGGAAACAATGACATCAGAGAGAGAAAAAGAGAGAAGGAGAGTTGGGGGAGGGAAGGCACTTGAGTAAGAGTGAGAGAAAAATACTGTATTCCAGCAGGCTCACTAGGTACAAATGGAAACGCATTTACAAAACCCTATCCTAGTCCTTTCTGTTCATTATGTCTGGGAACACACATGCCTAAATACTTAAGCAGGATACCTGACATATAACTGATGTCTGCTTAGTGGAATATTAACCCTTTACTGTGCTACATTGATGTCAAAGTAAAGTTGTGTTGTGCTTTTCCTTTCCTCTTCACTTAGACAGAAAGAATATTACACAACTATCTCGGAGAGCATAACAAAATATTAGCAGATATGAAAAACAGTTTATGGAGCTGTGATTTCGACTGGGATTATGATGATAAAAGGTTGTCTTGAGCATTTTTCCATCCTGCGTGCGCTGTGATTCAGCAGGTCCACCACAGCCCAGTCATCTGGCATGGTGGGACTGGAGCCACGAGTCTGATTAAGCACAGATGTAAGAACGCAGCACCAAGATTCCTTTGGAGGCATCCCAACTTCATTGACCCTGGACCAGAATCTCTCCGATCAGTGGCAGATATTTCAACATTGTTCTGGAGGGGACTCATGGAAACAAAATGGAAGCAGCCTTAGAATAATTTATGATAACCGTGCTTCAACACTGTCGGAGTAATTTTTCTCAAATGAAAGATGAAGCACAAGAGAAAAGGCCTTGAAGAGAGACTGTGAGAGTTTACACAGAATGGGACGGCTGGCCAAAAGTACAGCTCCACCCTTATGAGAGATGCTCTGATTTATGAGGTTCAACTGAAACCGAACAGCCTGAAAGGAGGATAAAGAAGATTAGGCTCCACTTTAACAGGAGTGAACTGGCAACTCTTTGACAGCAACTTTTACGTCATAAACAAACATTGAGAAACACGATATGTACAGTAACTATATCCTCTACTTTTCTGAGTTTGGGTGATTGTATATGAAATTACTGCAGAAATACAGCACATAATTGCACAAACAACACATCCTTGAAAATCGAAATATAAGCATCTGTAGTCAGTGTTTGTGTCTGTTCTGTTTGATCAGTTGGGTTGTGGATGTAATCAAGTGTGCACTCTAGTGGCTGAACTAAAAGCTACAATAGAGACCAAATGACAAATTAAATCTAAGCTACAGTCTTGAACAAGTTATACATGATGACACTGAGAATAGTTTTAAATGTAGTCTATTGAAAACAGTGTAGATATGAAAAATCTGGGTTTTCAGTATGGATTTACTGTACAGGTTTCCCACAATAAACTAGATTGAAGATTTTAGACAAGAAAAAAAACAGACTAGTTTTCTTCGTTCAGCTACATGGAAGTGAATTCTTAACATTAACTTTGATTAACATCCACTAATTCTTTCCTGTTAATAGAAAACACTGAAGTTCAGTCAATCCAAACTGTGTAGAATTCATTTGCCAGGATTTCAACTACATCCAAGAGGTTTGATCTTCATTTTTTTCCCAGCATCTTTGCACTGGTTCCCACTATGTTTTAGACTTTTTCTGATGACTTTTAAGATTAATGAGGACCCCAAGGCTCTATTTATGTCAGATCAGCTGAGACATTATCAGAGAGCGTTTCCTTGTTATACTTGCGCTTAAGTTTCCAAGAACTGCCTTTTATCTGTTTTCTCCGGGGGCATCTACACCATCTTTTAATCTTTACCCTGATGATTTTATGACTTTTCTGTTTTATTTTGCTAGCTTTGCGAAGAACTTTTAGTGTAGAGAAGTCAATAAATAACATTATTGTACCACTAACTGCAATAAAAAATGCAGAATGAGGTTATACAAGTCTACGTATAGTGTGTAAACATTTAATATGTAATAGAACAGAAAACAAATGCCAATTTTGTGTCCTATGAGCACCAATTTACCTTTCCATCTACATATTTAAGTTCTTCAATCCTCAAAAAAGCATAGATGTTTTTTAAAGCATCATCTCTGCAAATAAATAGTTACTGTAAAACAGATTGAAGAGTAATGTTTCCATTAGAGATTTAGGGATTAGTGCTAATTTCCTTTCAATTGTCATATATTCTAATGTTTTTGTAGTTAACTTTTTTTTTAAGCTACAGCCCTCACTCAAATTAATGGTTGATCATAAGAGCCAGCAGTTTGCAAAATAAATCATACATAATACACACACACACATACAAAAGATTCAGTGATTTTACAGACAATTTATTTTAAACTGCATTTATTTAGCTTTCTCCATACAATACATTTAATGTACAACAGCACATACTGTATTCTGAAATAACTCTCAGTATAAAATAGGGCTTCTACAATCAAGGTACAGTCATAAAATGCTCTGAGGGACATGACGACGACGGCAACAGTAAAACATCTTCATATAAAGCGCAGGATATTGAGAAGTGATTGTATTTTGCCGAGCTGCTGTAGGAAGCAGACCACACCTCTCAGAGCATCTGACATCCTGCAAGAACCCGTTTTTTTCCCCTTGGTTCTGGTTTCACAACTGAGGAGATTCAAACAATGAACAACGCATAAGAATATGATCTAGTACAACTGCTGAAAATATAACTTTTGGTAATATGAGAGGATAAATCAGGCCTTGTTTGGATACTGAATATATACCAAGGTCAAAGCATACACAGTATTATGACAGCTAATCAAGCCTATATCTTTACAATCATATATTGAACAGTTTGCTTGTGACTGTAGCTGTGAAGATTGGATCGTTTCTGAGTGTTTTCCTGACATCAAACACTTAAGACACAGCAAAAGTATACTGTACTATCACTGAAGCCACAAGAAAACCAGCTTAGTTCAACGTAGTAAACATGAGCCAATTATAGATCGTTTTTAAAAAGGACGTTTTACCTGCAGATGTGCATAAGAGCATGTGGGCCTATATAGTGTCTATAAATGTGTCTTTAAATAGTATACACATAACATTGACCAGCCTTTGTGTTAGTTTGCTATTACGTAGTGCTTCAGGTGTTGAATATACATTATATAACATGTCCAATTGATATGAGAGAAGGCCAAGGTGCAAGGAAAAATAAAGATAGAGTCTGACCCAGAGGCCAGAGGTCGTCTCAAACAAATGTCAGGAAAGGAGAGATTTGTCTCAAGTCTTGAGGTAAGCAATGTGTTTCAGTATAATGCCCTACAGACAATCATACAGTTACAATCATTATTTCTCTATATACAGACTTCCTGATTTACATACACTGTACTGCTCCTCAGTTTAAAATTTAATAAAACTAAATGTGAGACCATATCTGTGGTGATTTTTTTTTTAAGGTTTTTTTTTTTTTTTTTTTAGTTTTTTTAAAGAGTGAGGAAAGGGGATCTGACTTCACCCGACCAAAATTTCATGAGGTGGGTGATAATGAACATTATGGCTATTGAAGATGGCCTGTTTCCTCTTGCATACATCACACATACTATCAAATATCTACAACAGTGCAAATTTTCCTGATCAGTCAAAACACTTGCAAACAATTGGCAAACCTACATCAGCTCATTTGTGAAGTTGTATGGTGGAGAATGGAGATCGTCGGAACAATTATTGGATGTTGACATTGAAAATTTACATGCCTGTATATTTCCACGTATGCATTTCTTAGGCCTGCGTGTGTTTGGGGTCACATCGAGTGTGTTTATGGCGAATGGAGGAAGTCTACTGTGGCACGGTGGCTCAAATAAAAAGGAAAAAGGGAGTGAGGACCAACCAGCGCTCTCACCTACATGGCTCCACTGGATGTAGGCACCGTTTTTCCTGTCACCTTCTCAGAAGACAAGGTTGAGCTCATTTATCTCACATTTCTCCAAAACAAATGTTCAACATCTGCGCCACCTAAACATGTGTCTACTGAAGGAGGCTTTATGCAAATATGAAATGAATGTGCTATAGTAGTAACAGTTTGCGCACTCATTGACACTACAGACTGTAACTGAGACGTGACATCAACAAGCTTTACGAAGAGGAGGAGGCTATAAGATGCTACAGTACTAGTGCTACCTGAACATGCTACAGATTGAGACTACAACGATGGGAGACGGTTTCACATTAGCACAAAACAGGAACCAGCTTTGCTGAGGAGCTCAACCATTCGAGGCCACAGAGCTGCTGAAACCAGGTGTCTCCAGAACCAACATCTGGGTTCTAAAAGAAAACGCAAACTAAAAAGATGTGTTTGTTTTGATAAATCTTGTCCTCAGAAATGTTATGTACCATTGTTACATGACTTAAGTACCGTCTTTGCAGCTTGATGGATCAAGTACTTAGTAAAGCTGGCTTTTTGTGTGCAGAGGAAAGCACCCCATCTGTAGTCAGTTCCTGTCATACAAACACACACACATAATCATACAAACACACTCGCTTGCACAAGCACACAAACCCTGAAGTTAGGAACGATTTCTATCGTCACACAGCACTATCGTTTTGATTATCATTGAGTAAGAGCTGGGATTGCATACTGTACCATACATCTCCTAGGAGAGGCACCCTTCATCAATATCAGCTCATTCAGTTCAACACACGCACACAAACATACGCAAGTCTGCACACACTGGAATAAAGTTTTTAACTAGTCAAAAAAAATTACAATCACATGCTTTATAACGGAATGTAGAGAAAGCTCATACCAGACCTTCGATGTTAGCTGGGACCAAGTCAAGCACACAGACTATTATGAAGTATCTCCGTGGCTAAAACCACCAAACACCAAGAAAAATTCACATGTCAGAAGATTTTCAGATGTTCTTCTACACAACTCAACAGTCCTCCTCATGGTCACTCAGCCATCAAGTTGAATAACAAAGTTCTGAAGTGCTTTATGCATAACAAAGGTTATGACAGTTATCCCTTCAGAAAGGACTAAAACATTTATTTTTAAAAGTTATTTAAAATATATTTTCCCACAATAAGTTCGAGCTGTGGACCTAGTTTATCGGACCCTGGCAACGGACACCACGCACCATGTATGCACCACCAGCTGGTGATACCTCCAACACATCTGAACTAAGGGTCCATCATGTACACCTTTCACATTCATTCATTCATGCTCTAATTGAGAATGCAAAGTGAGCAGACTTTTAAAAGCAAGCTGCATTCAAAGCCTACTAACTAGATATTTTAGAACAGGGTCTACTTAGATCAGAGTGAATATTTCTGCTCCTCAGAGATTCTGCAAACTCTCCAGGTTTTCTATCTGCCACTTCCCACTCATGCTGAGAGAAAACCTGCTGGTGTTGCTCTATAGCAGGGCTTGAAACAGTTACATTTTACTCTTATTGTCATAAAGTTTACAGACAGTTTTACAACATGCCTGACAATTCTTCTCCCAGTTTGCATGATGGTCTACTGGCATGCGTTGATCTCGTCTTGGAGCGAGAGCAAACACCAGGTCTTTCAAACAAGCCACGCCATGCTCTTCTCTCCTCTTGTAATGCTAACAAACCCTGGCTGACAGATACTAGGGACACGTGTGTACGTTTTGGACTTCTAGGCAGGTAGACTTTAACCACAAGAATTTGGCAGCTATTGATTTGGCTACTAAATCCACAGAAAAGTGCAAGCATTCACTTTTTTGTTTTGTGACATCTTGTGTTTCTGACCTGCAACAGCTTTTAATATCTGACTGTTCTAATTCTGTTTACGAAAACAACAAAACAAAACAGAGACACAAACATAACTCTGAAAGACCCCAATCTTAATCTGATCAAAGTGCAGCACCCCAGCATCAACGGAAGGAGTGGAAGTGTTTGAAAAGGTTCAGATAGCAGGTCCTAGATCAGGGTCTGGTGGAGTTCTTCTTCTAGGTGCATAAGAGGAAGCAACTCGCACATACACTAATAGACAACAGTACTGCCCACATACTCATTCTCTCTATCTATCTCTCTCTCTCTCTCTCACACACACACACACACACACCCACACACACCCACACACACCCACACCCACACCCACACACACCCACACACACCCACACACACCCACACACACACACACACACACACACACACACACACACACACACACACACACACACACACACACACAC
>JAPQRQ010036475.1:2500-11875 GCA_037367365.1 Apogon talboti | reverse complement strand
AAAGTTAATATATCGGTTACATATCGGTTACATATTGATCGATATTGATTAATCGGCAATATGCTATAATCGGCCCGATTAATCGGTCCGCTGATTAATCGGTCGGGCTCTAATATATATACATATATATACCATATTTTCCAGACTATAAGTCACACCTTTTTTCATAGTTTGGCTGGTCCTGAGACTTATACTCAGGTGCGACTTATATATATATATATATTAGGCGGCGCTTCATCTTCCTCCGGAGTTGGTGGCGTTGTTCAGAAGTGACACCGAGGATGAAGAATTCAATGGATTCAGTGATGAAGATTGAGATCCAGAGTTTGGTAAAGTTGCTTACCTGAAACTTGCTTGTTGGACTTGCCCCTCACACTTAGCTTATTTTGGCATCGATCCAGATGATGTCATCATGTCTATGCATGTGCTGATGTCAGCATATCCATTGCCTCTATATATGTGCCAAGTTTGAAGTAAACTGACACAAAATTGATGTTTTTATAGACATTTGAAATTTCGCCCATTATAAGTAAATGGGAAAAAAATATTTTAAAAATGCATAAAAAATTTGAACTTTGACCTACTTTTCCCAAAATATAATCACATCTATTCTGGGTCAATGGCAATCTATAAACCTAATCTGGTATGAATTCAACCAATAGTTTTGCTGCTACAGTGTTAAAAAACAAAGAAACAAACCAAACCAAAAACAATAGCCCTTGCCTCCCCTTCAGGGAACGGGGTAAAGATCCCAGTTACTTATAGTTATAGTGAGCTAATAGTTAGGAAACTATCTGTGATGTAATGTTAAGCTAAACATTACATACCAGTGGTTTGTTACTGTATTATTCTGCTATTTTGAAGATTATGTGACATTCAACTCTTTACTAACAAAGTTGAGCCTTGGTGATGATGTAAGATCACAAGACGACCAGATCTTCCACATCAGATGAGGTTCATAAAGCACAGAATGTTCCTTTCAAATGAAGTCTTATACCTTATACTTCTGTTATTGAAAGGTTAACCCTAAACCTCACCTTTAGCAAAAGCTGACAGACTTCTAAGGTTTGGGCTTCCTGTGTCGGCAGTTTGAGTCCGAGAAAGACCACGTCCTCTGAGGAAACTGATGAAATCAAGAAAGCCCTTGACTTTAGACCAGCAGAAGTTTCTGCTGTTAGGTTACAGCAGAAAAGTATTCTAAATCTGTTGGAAGAAGGCTTTGGCATCCAAAATGCAGAAAAAGATAAGCGGCTGGCGTATCTGGAAAGCCGGGTGGCGGATCTGGAGCACCAGGGTAAATGATGTTACCATCACTGGGCTTCGGGTTGAACCCCAATCCTATGCTCGTGCGGTGACCGCTGATGACGGCGAGACGACCACAGAGCTGGAAGGTTTGACGGAACAACAAGTGGTTGGTTTTTTGCAATCCGAGGGGATAGAGACACATGACAAGAACATCGAGGCTTGCCACCCACTACCAAGAAGAAATGCCAGGGACAAACCAGCCATCATCATGAGGTCTGTCAACAGAAAGTACAAAACTGCACTCCTGAAAGAAGGAAGGAAGCTGGAGGGAACCCATGTGTACAGAAATGAGCACCTGACGAAGCACAACGTGGACATCGCCAAAAAAGCCAGATTCCTAAAGAAACAGAAAAGAATTCTGCACGCCTGGACTACCAACTGCAAGGTCTTCGTTGAACTTAACAGATCACTGGAGGAGGCCAGAGTTCTGCTGGTAAGGAGTATGGAAGAGCTGGACAAATTCTAATATAAACATGAACTGGAGCTTAAGGTAACAAACACTTACGCTGTTGACCACGACAATGATAAGGACAAACACCAAAGGAGATCATCCATCTATTTCTGCAGATAATAGCAATATTACCAGAGGATCCGTAATCATGACAGTTTAGAGCTACAAATGTTTCAGTACACAGATCCCACTCTACAGAACATGGAACATGATACAGACCCAATCACTTCTTCAACTACACCAACAATAACTGCAGCTACTACACTGATGAACATACAACCAGATCAATCAGGATGGCACATTTTCAATCATACACATTAACAGCAGAAGTCTATATGCAAACTTTGAGAACATTAAGGACTACATGTGCCAATTCACACAGTCATTTGATATCATTACAGTGAGTGAAACATGGATAAACAAGGAAAAAGGAACGGAGTTTGAGTTGGACGGATGTGAATTCATACACTTGGATGGACAAAACAAGAGTGGTGGAGGAGTGGCATTCAATGTGGACAAGAACTGGGATTTTAGGCTGGTTGAAAACATCTCAGTGGTTATCAATAATATGCTTGAATGTATTTCATTCCAAATTAATAATCGGAAAAACAAAAATATGGTAAATGGACTGCACTTACACAGCGCTTCAACACACCTTCATGGTGCCCAAAGCGCTTTACACTGCCTCTCATTCACCCAGTCAGACACACTCATACACCAGTGGGCGGAGCTGCCATCCAAGGCACTGCCAGGCTCCACTGGGAGACATTTAGGATTCAGTGTCTTGCCCAAGGACACTTTGACATGTGAACAGTCGGAGCCAGGATTCGAACCACCGACTTCAGTCACTGGACGACCCGCTGTACCAACTGAGGCACAAAATCTGATCATCAGCTGTGTCTACAGGTTCTAATATTGAACTCTTCAAAGATTGGATGGAAGGAATGTTTTCCAAAATAATTCACAAGACAATTTATATCTGTGGGGACTTCAATATTGATCTGCTGAATCCAAACGGACACAAAATAACAGATGAATTGTTTAATACACTATACAGTATGAGCTTGTATCCAAAAATCACCAGACCCAACAGGAGAACTTCCCACGGTGCAACTTTAATCAACAATATCTTCATAAATGACATCTTCAATAAGACAATGAGCAGACTATTAATCAGCGACATCAGTGACCATCTGCCAGTATTTACAGTTCGTGACAACAGCTACAAGTCCAAACATTCTGACAGAAAACCTGAATATAGAAGGAGGAGAACAAAAGGTTCAATAAATGCATTTAAACATGACTGAATGGCACAGAGGTGGGATGCAGTATACAATAACAATAACATATGATGAATTCACGAGAATATTCAAAATATTATATAATAATAACTGTCCTTTAAAATTGTTTAACAATAAACCAAAACAGGATTACCCTTGGATCACAAAGGGTTTAAAAAAATGCTTGCAAAAAGAAAAACACATTCAACAGAGAATTTGTAAAACAGAGAACCAAAGAGGCAGAAATTAAATATAAAACATATAAAAACACACTAACAAATATTAAAAGAACATCTAAGAAAAAATACTATCATCAAATATTAGACGATAATAAGGACAATGTTAAAGGTATGTGGAAAATTCTAAATAGCATTATAAAAAATGGTTCAACAGAAAAGTTACCTAAAATATTTTATGACAGACAATATTGAGAAAAATTACATGAATGAGGTGGTGAATTGTTTTAATAAATTCTTTGTTTTTTTAACAATATTTTTTATTGAATTTTATATTACATGCAGAGGAAAAAAAACAACCCATAAATGATATGACAATGACGCAAATAATACTCAAAAAAATAAATAAATGCATACAAACAAACAATACACTCATGAATAGAACAAAAATTAACAACTAAATTCACAAATACTCAGCGTCTCATTCCGTCTGAGAAACGTTTCCATATCTCCACAAATTCTCCTCCCTTTCCTCGTATAATATAAGTGAGTTGTTCAAGCACAATACAGGATGCCATCTCCTTCACCCTCATACGTTTAGAGGGCACCTCCATTTTCCTCCAGTGTAGAGCTTTCATCCTCCTGGCCTGCAGGAGGCCAAAGTCAATGAGAGCTAACTCATTTGAGTGAACAGTAAAGTTTTCAGGATGGATACCTAGCACACACACATCTTTGCCTGGAAAGGCACCTTCACTCCGACAATCTCAGATAGAGTTTGTATGACTGAGTTCCAGTACTTCTGTAATTTTGGACAATCCCAGACACAATGAAACAGAGTTCCCTTTCCTACTAAACATTTGATACAGGTGTCTGGGATGTCAGGTGACCATTGGCTCAGCTTAACCTCGGTGATATGGGTTCTCATCAACCATTTATACTGGAGCAACTTCATCCTTGTATTGACTGATTGTTTTTGGGCTTTTAAACACGCTCTTTCCCAGTCCTCCTCTTGTGTATCCTCTTGGATGCCACATCTCCATGCCTCCAGCCTCTTAATGGTGGATTCCTTATCATATCTTATCAAGGTTGCATAAAGTAAAGAAATTTGGTTCCTCCCCTCTAGATTTTGGAGTATGAGACTCTCTAAACATGATAGTGGTGGTTCAGGTACAGTATGCTTGCATTTTGACATTATGAAATGTTTCACTTGTAAATATTTAAAAAAGTGTTTGTTTGGAATGTTGTATGTTTGACATAACTGATCAAATGTAAGAAGATTGCCATCTCTATAAAGGTCGTCCACCTTTTGTATGCCTTTGTCTGCCCACATTTTGAAGCCTCCATCTGCTCTTCCTGCCCTGAAACACACATTGCCCCATATAGGAGAAAAACGAGAAATGGGGGGAGTATCTCCAATATGCAATATGTGCCATATACCAAATGTCAATAGTATTTTTAAGGAAGGGGTTGTCTCATTTTTTTCAGATATTTTGGATTTGCAGAGTACAAATACAACTTTAATGGAAGGTTTGGTATTGATGCTTGTTCAGTATTCACCCAGGCTGGAGGTGTGTCATATAAAAAGTAAAACATAGCTGAGCGTAACTGTGCAGACCAGTAATACCATTTCAAATTGGGGAGCTGTAGCCCTCCTCTTTCAAGTACAGCAGGCGAAGTCTCAGCCTAGGCTTTTTGTTATTCCAAATGAATATATTAAATATACTGCTTAACTCATCAAGAAGTGATTTTGGTGGTGGCAGAGGGAGTGATTGGAAGAGGTACAAGAATTTTGGTAATATATTCATTTTGATCATGTTTATTCAACCAGTCATTGATATGGGCATTGTCATACATCTATCCAGTGTGTCTTTCACGTCACTGATCAAAGGGTCATAATTTGTTGTACCAGTGGTTTTAATTTCCAGTGTAATTTTAACTCGAAGATACGTAAATCCTTCTTTTGCATTAATAAACGGGGTTTCTATGATTGGTTTTAGTCTTTCGTCCTTATTCAAAAATAGTATGGAGCATTTTGAATCATTTACATTATAACCCGGAGAATCGCCCAAATAGTTCAAATTGCTTCATTAGATTTGGTACACTAACAGATTTGTTAAAAAAACTATCAAATCATCAGCATACAAAGCCAATCTATGTTCTTTTTCTCCTAACTGGATACCAGACAGGTCTGTTTGTGTTCTTATTGTCATAGCTAAGGGTTCTATAGCCAGTATAAATAACATTGGAGATAACGGGCATCCCTGGCGAGTAGAACGTTGCAGTGTAATTGGTTTAGAAACTATATTGTTTGTTAATACACTGGCCGAGGGTTTGTATACAACATTTTAATCCATTTAAGAAAGTTTTTTTCCAAATCCAAACCTTGGCAAAACATTAAATAAGTATGACCATTCTATTCTATCAAATTCTTGCCGGGCGTCCAGTGACAGTACTGCTGTATCTTTAGCATCAAACTTCCCATGAATTATATTGAGAACTCTTCTAATATTGTGGAATCCTTGACATTTTGGCACAAAGCCATTTTGATCATTATGAACTAGGTGTGTAATATAGGGGTCTAGTCTTCTTGCTAGGACTTTACAGAGTATTTTTGTATCAACCCCCATTAGACTTATTGGTCTAAACGATGAGCATTCTGCAGGTGGTTTACCAGGTTTTAAAGTCAATGGAATCATTGCCTGTCTCAGAGTGGGTGGGAGAGTTCCATTTTGATAGGCTTCTTCATACATATTAAAGAGCAGGATTATTAGTTTTTCTTGAAAATTCAATTGGGAACCCATCTGGGCCTGGTGCCTTACCACTGTTAATATTTTTGATAGCCTGTGATATCTCTTCAATAGTTAAACCTCTGTCTAACTCCTCCTTTGCATCTTCTGCTAGAGTCAGGAATTGAAGTTGATCTAGAAATGTGTCCCATTCTTCTGAGATTTGAGGACATTCTGATCTATACAGATGTTGATCAAATTCTCTAAAACTCTCATTTATTTCAAATGGGCCTACTGTTAAATTCCCTGAAGGGGTTGTTATGCTGTTGATTGCCCTATCAGTCTGTGTCTTCTTAATTCTCCACGCCAAAAGTTTCCCAGCTTTCTCACCTTGATCATAATAAGATTGTTTTAACCACATTAGACTTCTTGCAGCTGCATCGGAAGATAATTTATTGTATTTAGTTCTCAAAAGTAATAATTCTCTTTGTTTAATTGGTTCATCTCCTGTGTTTGGAGCTAACTCCAAAGATTTGATTTGTTTATCTAAAGTTTCCATTTGTTTCTTTTGTTGTTTATTCTTGGTGCTTGTATAGCTAAGAATCTCACCCCTAACATATGCTTTGAATCCCTCCTATCTCATGCAGGCACTGGTTTGGTCCATATTTAACTCAAAATAACTATCTTCTTCTCCATGAATTGAACAAAGTCAGGATTCTGTAGCCATTTCACTTGAAATCGCCATTGAAGGGGGTTATGGGTAAATTTCTCTATGTGAATATTCAGTAAGATAGCTGCATGATCGTTAATCACTGTACTCATGTACCAACAGCTTTTAATCCTTGATAAAAGTTCCTTTGAGACAAGAAAGTAATCTATGCGAGAGCGAGATTTATGCATATTTGAGTGACAGGAGAATCCTACTTTATCTGGGTTCTGTTCCCTCCACACTTCCACTTCCACTTTTATTAGTTTTCTAGTTTGTGCTTTATAGGTGTCAGAACCTGTCAAACGATCAGTAATCGGGTTTCAAGTGCAATTAAAATCTCCTCCAATTATATAAAATCCTCGTAAAGAGAACATTGTAAGAAATACATATTCAAAAAATTTAGGATTATTTTTGTTCGGGCCATATATACTCACTAGGTTTAATGTAAGAGAGAGGATGGGGTCTTGAATTGTTTTTATCAATTGAAATGGAATGGTTCTGTGAATAAGAATAAGTACTCCTCTGGCATAATTATTGTATGATGCATATATCGCTTGACCAGGCCATCTGTTCTGTACTAATTTAATATCAGAGACTGTCAGGTGAGTTTCTTGAAGGAAAACTATTTTAGATTTAAGCTGTTTGATTCTGTTTATAACCTGTTTCAGTTTAATTAGTTTCCTGAGTCCTCTGACGTTCCAACTTGTGATTTTTATGTCAGAAATATTCTGAATATTTGCTTGTTCCATAAGTAGTACCTTTTAGTTCTGTGATAGAATGTAATAAGAAACACTGCTGATGCTGAGTTAAGTGCGCAATATACATAAAAGTTGGAGAGAAAAAAAAATCAACTTGACACTGACACATAACATTTAACATCTAACACTCAAAGTTCCCCTCCCTTACTCAGAACAATGAACTGGGACTTATGCTAATGTACTCTACAGGGGAGTAGATGAACTATATGAACCCAACTTCAAAAACAACCAGTGGTGTCCGCTGACCACGCATTTATCGTACTCAAAAAGAAAATCAACCCATAAAAACAATAAACAAATATATAGCAGCAGCGTCTCCTGTAAGTATTCATTCTGGTGCATGGAGTCCTCTTAAAAGAGTGAAGGTTTCACCAAAGACAATGATATCCACGCACACACAAAACAAACAAACAAACATGGGCAGAGTAATATTGCAGTTGCTCCGGTATCATAAGGATATTATAAAATAATATCTCCTTTCAAAACAAAATGGTCTACATGGTTACGAGATTCTGCTTGTATATTGTTTTTATGTAGTGTCTGATAAAGTCAGCTGATCCCGTAATTTGGAAAACAAATCGTGCTCAGCGCTGTCCTTCGTCCTCTCCGGTTTGTCTGCGATGGAAATCCTCTGCCTCCTTTGGCGATGAGAACTGCTGTATTTTCCCGTTATGGATGATCCTCATCTTACATGGGTTATACTGGAATCCACGAAAGGTTCCTTTTTCGGCAAACACTTTCCTGATGGCGTTGAACTCGGCCCGCTGCTGTACGGTCTCAGCTGAAAGGTCTTCGGAAAAAAAGAGCTGGTTTCCGTCGTTCATAACACTGCGCTGCTTTGTGGAGCACAAAACAAACTCCCGATCGTGGAATCTCAGGAACCGAATTAGAACTGCTCTGTCCTGGTTTGGTTTTGGTGGAGCTAGGGTTCGGTGAGCTCTCTCCAGGTTGAAGGGTCTATCGGTCTCCACCCAGTGTGGCAGCATCTCCTGTATGAACTCTAACAGTGGTCGACTGCTCTCGCCACCCTCCCGGAGGCCAAACAAACGCAAGTTCTTCATTCGGCCATGGTTCTCCAGGTCCTCGGTCTTGGCCTCAAGGCAGGCGATTCATTTCATGGCCTTGTTAAAATCCGCCATGTTCTTTTCCAAGTGCTCCTCTGCCGATATTATTCGCTGTTCAGCCTCTTCCAGTCATGTATTGTTGGTGCCGATATTTTTGCTTTACTTCTGTCATGTCGTTTTCCAAAGCAGCAACTGACTTAGCCATCTCAGCGGCGGTTATCTATACTGTCCAGTTTGGTTCCAAGTCCACCGAGCTCCGAGCGGAGTGCCCGGAGTTTTAGCTAGTTTTTGGGAACCGCGTTTTCGGCTGAAAATATCGCAGTCTTTGATTGTATTCATTTTTGACATATTCTCAGTCCAGTTGGCATTTCTAATGTAGGGTTATTACAATTGTTATATGCGTAGTCATACAGAGCACCCACTCCATTGCACCCCAATAAATTCTTTGTTAATGTTGGGCCTGATGTGGTTAAAAGTATCCCTGACTCAAGAACATCAGAGGAACTGAGTGGAAAGAGACCTTAGCTCCATGTTCCTCACAGCAGCAGAGGAGAGAAACCTCTCTCTCCTCTGAAACGGTTGAAACGGTCTTAAAATGTAAAAATAAAAATAAAAAAAATCAACTAATACGATATTGATACTATTGTTGTGAAGAATGTAATTGAGGGAATTTCACAACCACTAACGTACATCTGTAATTTATCATTCCAAAATGGTACAGTTCCAAAGACATTCCATTGGATAAGTCTGGAAACAAGCACCTGTTCACAAACACACACCTGTCTCCCACTTACTCCCATTACTCCCACGATTCTCCAGAATATTAGAAAAACTGTTCAATAACCAGCTGGATAAATTCTTAGACAAACACAAATTACTCAATGAAAGTCAATATGGATTCAGATC
>JAPQRQ010036474.1:0-11879 GCA_037367365.1 Apogon talboti | reverse complement strand
CAACTACAACTACACCTCTTCAAACTACAACTACAGCTTTTCCAACAACAACCACTGCTGCACCAACTACAACTACTGCCGCACCAACTACAACAACACCTGTCCCAACTACAACAACTGTTGCACCAACAACTACCACAGCTGCCCCAACTACAACTACAGCTGCCCCAACAACAACCACTGCTGCCCCAACTACAACTACAGCTGCCCCAACAACGACTGCTACCCCAACGACAACTACAACTGCCCCAACAACAACCACTGCTGCCCCAACAACAACTACACCTGTTCAAACTACAACTACTGCTGCTCCAACTACAACAACAGCACCAACGACAACAACTACAGCTGCTCCTCCAGCCTCAGCACGTGTTTACAGTGTCAGAGCAGTTTTGCAACAAATAATATTTATACCAGCATTTAATAATCGCAACAGCCCAGAGTTCAAGCGCCTTGAAAGAAGGGTTATATTCACGGTTAGTCATATCTCCCTTTATTTGTATGTAATTTTTACTGTGATTTAAAGAACTTTAAACAGATTTTTCCCCTTCTCTTACATAGTGTACCATTATCTACTCGAGAAGATTTAGATCTTTTTTTGTGGGTTGCTTCGTCATACGTTTCAGGTACTTACAGCTGTCAGTTCTAACTGTTTTGCAAGCATTTATTTTTGTCTTTAATTACATTTTTCATTCTCTTATTCACATATTACTGTGTGGCTCTTTCTGACATTTAATAATATCTCCGTTTTTCATATATAGATCTTTTGCACGGAGGCTTCGTACAAATGGCACTCAAGCGGAGATGGGGGTCAGTTTCAACGAAACTACTCCAACAGCCGAACTCCCCACGAACAAAGAAATTGGAGACACTTTAGTTGAGGCTGTTACAAATCCCAACAACACCTTTAACGTTTCAATAGAAGCTGACTCAGTTTCAGTACTTGGTAAGTAAAGTTTTTATCAGTCCTACTAAATAACATCAAAATTTACTGTTTGATACTTCTGTAAATAAATGCTATTGTTAAACATATAAAAGGTAATGATTCATGATATCAAATACCATCCGTTGCAGAGGGTTATTATGTTGCATTTATATCCATTCTCTCATATCTTTTAGGGTTCACATAATTCAAAAACAGTACAAACAACAGACCGTGATACAATTCTAGCTCATTACTGCTACTTTAAATAGTTTTATTTTGATCCTATTTACATTTTGTAAAATATATTTTATAAAAAGGTAAGGGAATCTCACATTTTTTAAAAATGTGTTAACAGACGGCCCCATGCCAGCACCTACAGCTGCTGCAAATGCAACTGCTGCACCTTCAACTGCCGTGATTGCAACTGCTGCAAATGCAACTGCTGCACCTACAACTGCTGCAAATGCAACTGCTGCACCTACAACTGCTGCAAATGCAACTGCTGCACCTACAACTACTGCAAATCTAACTGCTGCACCTACAACTGCTGCACCTACAACTGCTGCACCTACAACTGCTGCACCTACAACTGCTGCACCCACAACAACTGTAAATCTGACTTTCACATCTGTCCGAAGCACATTTACAACTGACTTGAGTAATGCTTCATCTCAAGCTTTCAAAACTCGAGCAACAACAATAAAAACACAGGTAAGGTTCATTTCTTGTACAAACACCTCTACTGTATACTTGTGATACTCATATCCAACTTGTTTCAACTGTACTACACCCTGACTTCATACTGTTCAGGGGCGCAATGCACTAAATGCAGCTGTACATTCAAGCCTATAGCAGCATAGCTTTGTGGTAGAAAAACCTCCTTCTTTTAGACCACATACATGTATAATCTTCCTTTTTACTGACTAATGAAATTTAATATGGTTAAGATCAAAAGATAACATACACCTTGGCTTAAAAGCACCAATGGTCAATATTTCATAGCTCAGAACATTGTCAATATGAATCATGTCTTTGATGTATGTCTGAAATATTGATATTTTTTATTATTTCAATGGTGTGTGTATGTGTGCACGTGCGTGTGTGTGTGGCAGCTTTCTATAACTGACATCAGGGCTTTTGAAACTTAAGACTAGTAAATAGTCAATCGTGTGAATTCATTGGTTGTGTACCTTGTACCCTCAGAACAAAATGTTTATCATCATTGCTTATTATCATCAAAATCCGAAGAAGTTAAGACATAAGGACTTCCACAAGATTGATTTTTTTTCCTTCAGTTGCCATCAGAAATATTCAACCCTATCACTTCAAAAGATACTATAATGTTGTGGATGAAAGATAATCACGATAACTGACAAAAAAAAGTCATTAGTTAAGTTGTCTGAAATATTGTGCTTTGATGATTTCAGAGTTGGGTTTTTTTGGGTTTTTTTTATATATCACATTATCAAATTGCCTAAAGTGGACATGTGCGGCAACTTTTTGAACCTAACATCATGAGTTTAGAAACATGAGACTTGAATTCATTATTTATTTATTTACTTGTTTATTTTTCAGCTTCAACTGTTTTACCAAAGGGCATTCCCCTCCTTATTCAACTCCTTTGAAATTCTAAAGTTCAGGTAAGTTTAATTTTTTTTTTATTTTTTTTTTAGTTTAGTGAATGTTAAATATACCTTTCTGATTTTAACATGTCAGACAATATTTTCTCTAATTTCTTTTACAGACAAGGGTCAGTCATCAATGAGGGTGAACTCAAATTTACAGGTACAGCTCCTAACAAAACCCAGATTGCAGGAGTTTTGATTGAACAGGCTACAAACGTCACAGGCTTCGACATTGACACAACCTCCATTTTGGTGGATGGCGTCGGTAAGTACACTCATGAAGTAAATTAAGATTTCTAAAGTGCCCTAAATTCACACAAACTAAGATCATATTATCTTAATTTACAGTTTCAAGTGGAGTAAGCCAAAAGATCAGCCTTGTCACTGGATCTTTCCTGGTGGTGTTGTCATGGATACTGTCAAGACAATAGGATCATTGCTGATTGCAATCAAAACATGACTGCCTTCTCTGGTATGATAAAGGACTCTGCTGTCAGTAATAGATTAGTGATCGCCTTAAGTGGT
Source organism: Apogon talboti (assembly GCA_037367365.1). Lineage (NCBI taxonomy): Eukaryota > Metazoa > Chordata > Actinopteri > Kurtiformes > Apogonidae > Apogon > Apogon talboti. The sequence continues at coordinate 8,804 of JAPQRQ010036474.1, read as the reverse complement.
GCACAACTGGGGAGTTGTGCTGTTCTTTGCACTGAACAGGTATTAAAATAATAATGGATAATGGTGGTGAAACTGAATACAATGGGAACGTGTAGGATTGACTGAATAGACACAATGAAACAGCCAGTTCTGAAGAATTTGCCCATTTAGTAATCAGCAGAGTTTATATTAATCATCCACTGTACTGCAGATATTTCAAATACAATATTTCTATGCACTACCATATTGCAAAATTTAGCACAGCTCCAATTCAAGTCACAATCCAATTAAAATTTGAGATTTTTATAGTTGGCGTAACAGCTTTTCACACTAATCTGTTTAGTTTTCACCACAAATCATAAAACATGTACCACTAAATGTCACACCACAAAATCACTGTGAACATGATCTGATTTATTTAGAATCATGCTCAATTCTAAAAACTTATGTTGCCATCAAATTTTTAATCACTATCTATCAATATCTGTAGTGAGTTTATATTCAGTGTTGTAAGGTACAATTTGTCATCATACAAGAATAATACATATTGGTCAAATTCTGGTTATTTTTCTCTAGAAATAATATATTCTAATTTAAGTATTTCTTCATTTTCCAAATACATGGAAAAATCAGGTTTATGTCACATTTTATAGTATATTATGCATAATTTACTGTGGGCTGGACCTATTATCAAGTATATTAACACTATGTACCTTAAATTTTCTTATTTATACACAATCTGTTCAGCATACATTCATGTATTCTGAGAGGTTTCTTTTACATTTTGTAAAATTGCTGAGAGAATGATGATCAGAATACAGAAGTCTTTGAAGAACTTATATTGTCTCTTGTGTGATATTTTTCAGTCTTGTGTGGTTAAGGATGGTAAGGTAGTGTGTCAAACCTGGTGAGTCATGTGGTATCTGAAAGCATTTGTCATTTTGAAGTGACACTAAATCAGGTTTGTTCAGTCTGGAATCCAACTATAATTAATGTGGTTATAGATTCCTGTTTAAGTATTGTCATATGGCCTAAGAGTGAGTGTAGCTTTCAATTCAAATCCAATGTTTAATTATATAATGAGTCTGCTTATAAGCAATAAATGTAATTCATTTAGATCAGAAGCAGAATCATCTGTATTTGCCAAGTGTGTAAACACATACAGGGAATTATTTGCCGGCAGATGTTATCTCTGTGGTCAATTATAAATACAAGATATAATTTTAAAAATGTAAGACAAATAAAAGGAAAAAAGAAAGAAACTCTATATACATATAAACTCTATATACTCTATATCCTGTTCCCTACAGAGGACAGACATGCATCGCTGGGATAAATACAGTATAGTAACAGAACAGTCTCAAATCAGAATGCTAATGGTTGCATGAAACCATAAAAGACATTATTACTTCTTATAAACTCCAGTAGATGTTATACAGTCAAGTGTGTTGACCACGTGGGCTGGATTCTGCTGGTGTTTTTTTTTGGAAACTTTACAACAGTGTAACTGCACACATAGGCCAATAATAAAGAAAATATAAAACTGGATGGAGGGAAAAAAAGGGAAAAAAGAGAAAAAGGTCAGGCTATTTTTAAGTCTCCTCGGCGGAACCGGAAGAGGAAAACGCATGGATTAGTGTGTTTACAACACAAGTGGTCGTGGATGCAGCCGGCATCCCCCTGCCTCCTTCCAAAGACCCTACGGTTGGCGTTTGCGCATTTTATACAAGTTACGACACAATAACTGCAACATAGGCCTGTTTTTGTTTTTTTCCCTTGTGTGTGTGCTGTACACGGGGGTTGTTGTTGCGGACAAACTGTGTGATATCTGTCGCAGCGTCGAGCCACCCACCATCTGTGGAAGTGGGACAAGGGAACAGATGGCGCGTCCGAGCCGGGCGTCAAGGCTGCTGACGCTGACAGTTCGGACAGTGTTGGAGCTGAGCATCAACCATTAACATTTACAGCTTCAGTTGGATTTTAGCAGCGTATCTTTGGCACACATCGGCCATGTCTGAGTGACTCGGTTTAAGGGTTTTGGGCACGAAACATCTCAGATTAACCAAATTGATGCGCGACGACTCTCCCGCGGACACAGACATCCACTTAATCCCCTTTGACGTGTCTCTATCTTGGTGAACAATGGTTGACAACCGCTACGCCACCGCTCTGGTCATCGCCTGCGTCCTGAGCGTTCTGGCCACCGTGTATCTGTCTGTGGCCGTGGGGACGCAGCACTGGTACCAGTACAGCAGCCCCACCGTGCGCGGAGAGGCCAACGTGTCCGACCTGCGCTCCCTGTACGAGGAGTTCATGGACGGGGAGTTTGATGAGAAGACCTACAGCGACACTCTGTTCCGCCTCAACGGCACCGTGGGCCTGTGGTGGCGATGCGTTCTCGTTCCATCCGGTGCCCACTGGTACAAGGAGCCGGGTACGTGCACACAACCCACCAACACTTCTGCTAACGGTGGCACACACTCAACAGTACTGTTGTGTCATGAGCAAGGGGTGTGAAATCGATGGCCCGCGGCCCAAACATGGCCCGCCAACGGGTCCAGTTTGGTCCACGGGATTGAAATTGCGAATTACAAAAATGACCCAGTTGTTTTGATCATAAAGTTCTGTAATATTTCCCTAAAATCAGCCAAGTACACCTCACTCTACTCAATAATCACATATCTTCTCCAACATGGAACCACTGCTGAGGTCATCGCTATCCTCTTGCATATGGATAGGAATCGAGAACCGGTTCTTGTAGAGAACCAGTTCCCAGTAGCTCAATTAGTTGGAGTCGTTAGTCTGTTTGCTTAAAGGTTCCAGTAATTCCACAACAAAGCAGTTCCCCAACATCATCACATCAAATGCGTCATCACATCATTTCCATATTTTGGTTCAGAAATGCTCTAAACTATTGTATTTCACCAGTAAAGACAAAGTTAAAACTAAAGACTAGGGCCATTTGCAGCAGTTGCAGAGCTTCCATGACAACAAAGAAGAAGGAGGAAATACCTCCAACATGCACAAACATTTAACCACAGCATCCAATTAAACTGCACCAATGGAATGTCTTTCCATATTGTTAATGTTAGCCCCATTTCACTGAGTCAACCTGCTTTCACTATTGTGTATGAATAATCTCCACGTCCTGGAATTACACATATATGACAACCAGGCTCAGCGGCTGCAGCAGGTACATCTCACACCCTTTAACTACACCTTTCATAACCTTTTATGAGGTTTGTTCGAATCAAACACAAAATGTTAGCGTATATTTGACATTAAAGAGTTAATGCAGACAAAGCCATTTATATTATAGTTTATTCCCTAATCCAATGAGAGTAATAAGAGAATCAATAGGGAATTGCATTGATAAGCGATATCAACAATGGAAACCGGAATTGCTAATTTTTAATTCAAATACATAAGATAAGACTTTATTGATCCCATCTTGGGGAAATTGGAGTGTTTATAGCAGCAAAATACAAAAAACAAAGTGCAGAAAGACAGACAGAAACCTTCAAGAGTGAAACGGGAAAATATAAAAGAGAATTTGTTATTCATATTACTACTTCTGTCCATCCATATATTCTATTTATTTACTTATTTATTTATTAATTAGTATTTGCAATATAGTTGCACATGATGTTGGTATTGATGTGATATGGGGGATTTACTTTATCTTCTGTTTATCTTCAGTGTGAGTACACAAAAAAGACATTAGCATAAGATTAGAAAAGTAGTGTTTTTTTTGTTTTGTTTTGTGTTTTTTTTGTTTACATGTTCCTATCAATCAAAATTGTGATCCACTAGAAAAACTCTGATTTAAGATTTGGATGCAGTCTGATTTATTCAAGATCAGATGTTTTTTCAGAAGCTTTGAGAAGCATTTTTGTTGCTGTTGTATGTTTTAACGTTGCTTTAAACTTGTTTATTTTGTCCTCGTCCTCCAGGCACTTATCTGTGACAGATACAGTAATGTTCAAAAGTGTTAAGCAACCTTCAGCTTTGTTGTTTTTGCAGGATTGTAATAGGTGTGCATCTCTATTTCTGTCAAGAAATATGGCGGAAATATGTGCGCAGTACTGAAACATGCAAACTAAACCGCTTCAGCAGGTAAAGTCAGTTTTTACTGTACCCTCCATTTGGATTCAGCACGTCTTCAACAGTCCTGGGTCGACTGTCTGGATGTTTTCTTAAATTCTCTTGAGCTATATTACACAACTTCAGAATGTCCCAGAGGCTTTTGTGGTTGTTAATTCTTTTCAAGGTGATGCCATATAGCTTCTGTAACATTCAGATTTTTTTTTTTTACCTGAAATGTATGTAAATTTTTGATACTTAAGAATATTTGCTGTACGTTCCAGTTGTATGTATTTTAATACAGAGACCGAGCCCTGCATACGTGTAGTCATGGTCTTGCCAAAACACAAACCTTATGGTGGCGAAGACTTAAAAAAGACAACAGCCTTAAATCAGTGTCTTGACCCTGGATCCATATTTATACTATTACTTGTTATGAAGTTACTTAACCTCCTCAGACCCAGGAGCCCCATAGGTTTTTTTAAGTAAATAATTGCTTATATTGGAAACATCATGATGCAACATTTTTTTCAGATGCATTCTTAAAAATCTTTATGGAATGTCATTTGCGGTGGACAGTTGTTTCTTTTTTTTTGTATAAAACTGTGAATTTCTTGTCCTCATACGTGGACAGAGGGTCCCAGGAGGTTAAGGTGCCGTCAAACTGACTGTGATCAGGTTCGCTACAGCAAAGGAATGAACAATCTGCATTTGTTTTTCCTTAATTTCCCTCAGGGTCATCAAGAACCGACCATCAGCACAGATTCAGAGCTGAGAGGAAAACACAGCCTCAGTTCTGGATCACCTTCCGATACCGATAGATACTATAGATACTGATAGATTTTCACAGCAGTATCTTCATTTATTTCTGAGGAAGTAACGAAAATGTCCATAAGAGCTCCTTTTTCTGAGGATTGAGATGGGGTTTATGCCTTTGGTTACAATGTGCTTCGATCCTATTGCAATAATAGATGCCCAGTTTATTCCAATGCATAGACAATAACACACATATCACACTTTATCCATTCAATTCATTAATAAAATCACATTTGGCTTACTCTACATATAAGGGTGGGAATAAGTCAGTAGCAGACTCACAATAGAATATTATCTACTACTATTGGCCAGTAGCCTCCAACTTTATCTGCCCATATAAGTCAGTTTGATCAAACTCTGGAGAAAATTGGAAATAGTATTGCTGTTGCCAGAAAAGGTTATTTTATTGTCACTCAGTTTATGTAAAATGTTGTGACTTCTTGCTGTCCTTTGGTCCACTGTAAAAAAACCAAAACAAATCAAAGACGATAAGGTTACAGAATAAGCCTGTAAGGTTAGTTATGGGATGTCCACACCACAGCAGCTTTAATGAAATGCACACGTTTCACCACAATTTACTTGTTTACATAAAGAAAGGTAGAGATTTTGTATTTAAAAAGGTGTTATATTATCTGCAATAATGACAGCAATGAGATGTGATTGAGTAATACTTGATATTACACAACACAGACGGTCTACATTTCATAATATTCAAGGAAATAATAGCCAGCAAAAGGCAAAAATGCAATGTTTCTTCAGCATTTGTTGTGTCAGGAATAAAAAACCTAAACGAGTCAGTCCACAACATGGAACTTAAACCAACCGCAATCTAGTTGGGAGTAGTTTTTGTCTTTTGAGTGACTCCTTCCCCTCAAAGTCAGTTTCCATTTAATTTTTTTATTTTAGATGTCAGTATTAGTTATTGTGGTGGAAATCTGAAGCAGAGACTTAAAGATGCTTGTCGTTAGTCTTTTGGTTCTGGTTTTTGTGAAAGGGCCCAGCTCAGATGCAGAACTGTGTAACTGGCTGACCCAAAGCGATCATAGAGACCACTGTATCAAACACAATGAGCTGGAGACACTTAGAAATAATCATTTCAGTCTCTGTCTGTGGTTGGACTATTATTTTTAGTCTATATTATCCGTTCATGTTGGCGCCAAGTTCTGCCAAAACTGGATGAGTGGAAAACGTCCTATTGGCGCCAACTTAATGGCATTGTTAGGATGTTTTATAAACTGATCCAAACTTATTGATTTTAAGCCATATTTACACCAGATTAGTATTATCTGAACATTTACCAAAATCAGTCATGTGTGTAATTTGTAAAGTAAAAATTCCATCACAAATTACCGACCTATTTCAGCAAACAGAGGTTCTGTGATAATGTCAGTCCAACGCAAATCAGCTGCTCTGTAATTTAATGCGATATGCATCTTTTGTTTTTGCTTCTTCCACACGTTTGTTCAGACTGTTTCCTGGTTGAGGACGGTAGAGGTTGAACCAGTAATGATACATCAAAGTGTTAAAAGTGTTTTAGGGGGAAATCCAGGAGGATCATGCAAGCTGAAACTGTTCAGTGCAGTAGGAACATTGCTCTGTCTGGTGAAACTTGGCCTTGACGTCAGTAAATTTGTGTAAATACAGACTTGTAAACGCACTGTATGAAACACGTAATGTGGGGTTATTTCCAAATCACAAGAGATCCACAGGTTATACTAGTCCTGTCCAAATAGGGTTTTATTCTAACTGAGAAAGAGTCTTAGCTTATTGTCTCTGTAACAGACAGACTTCCATGACCACATGCTACAATTCCATATTTGCAGAGGAATCCACTTTGACTGTCCCATCCCAAATAATAAATAAATGATAATCGGTATAGTACCCACACACACATTATCTGGCTCTTAAGGCCAAGTCATATGATTATTTCAACAGATAATGCCGTTTGAAAACGTGTCGTGCTTTTAGTAGGAACAGCCATTCCTGCTTTTCATTTTTACTTAAATGTTACTGAAAAACAAAATGATGGGATTATTTATTTATTTGTCAAACAAGCACCAGGAGGAAATGATTTGTCATTGATGTCACCTCTGTGGAACTAAAGTGTTTCATTTTCGTCTTACCTTCATCACACAATGGCAGCTCTTGCGATTTGAGTGTCGTACTTTTGCAATTTCATTAACATGTCAGTTAAATGTTCAACCCTAGTCCACTGCTTTTTTTTTTTTCAGTATAATGTTACTTGCGGCTGACGATACTTGTTTCACTGAAATTTTGACATTAAAACAATTTGAAAGACTTGGTAAATTCTTTAAATTCTCTTTAAATCTTAGCATCCAACAGAAACAGAATGTACATTTTCACTATAATGAGTCAATTTTCTTTCACTTTGAAAAAATAGACTGCATGAAAGCTAGTTTTTTTTATTTTTAACTACTTATCCATATTCTGACTCCATGATATTATAAGGCCAAGGACTGCCATTGCTGGAAAAATGAAAACTTTTTTTTTTATTTAAAAAAAGTCAGAAAGTAAGGAAATACCTATATTAACATTAACCTTGTCAAAGCTACTCCGGCATGTTATATTTTTTGATATGTGGTTCATTTTCAGGTGCCTGGTTGGATTTTTGTGCTCTGTAATTAAATGTAACCTATTAACGTCTGTTATATATTGAGGGGAAAACTGGGCCGAGGTGTGTGAGCTGTAAACTGACCTCTTTCAGATGCCAAGATGGTGCTGGAGTGTCGCAGCTTCAGTCTACCTCAGCAGTTCACTCCCAAGTACAAAGAACCTGGCAACCACAACAGTGGCGAGGACCTGCTGCGTACCTGTAAGTAACAGCAACATGATCATTTTAAACAGTGCACGTAGACCCATTTACAAGGATCACATAATTGACATCTGAAACATGAGGGAGAGTCAAAAAGTTCTTATAAGAGCACTGAAACTCCGATTTACCAATTTGACCCAGAGAGCAAAAGTCAATCAAAAGAGTGGCATCCAAAAGGAGCAGATGGACCTGTGGAATAAATAAACTTTTTATTACATTTGTCTGAGAGCTTTTTGACTCTCTCTCTTGTACTCGTGGTTGATTTACATAACTGTGATAACTGCAGAATTTTTACATTACTTCATTTACCATGGTTTGACTGGTGCTCTTTTAATGGATACCATCTCATTGTTTTTCCGCTTTAAATTCCAGTCCCTCCAGAAAAACACAATTATGCAATTGCATAATTAAGCAAATAGCGCACATTATGGGGGGGTCCGTATTTTTTCGAAAAGGGTGCATATTCACTACAATAATAACATATTTCCAGGCAAAATATGTGGGGCTCGCATGATTTCATGAGCCATCGCATTTTTCTGCTTAAAGTATTGGGATTGTACCTTGACACGGGTAGAGATGTAATATGTGATGCACAAAGTCATGGGCTCGCGTGTACATAGAAGGTAATCTAACTGCGAGCCTCAGAAAAAATCCTGCAAGATGATGAAAAATGCAGCTCATTTGCCGACAAAAATATCTGCAAAAGACAGAGCAACCAGTACTGAACCCAGATGTCCTCCATGAAAGCGGTTCATACTGTTTTGCACTCCAAGCAACTGTACATTGGAACATAAGAGAAAATTGATGCTGGAGCCACTTTTCCAGCGCGAAACATTTGTAAATGTTTCCTGCTGCAGCAATAATAATAGTATATGAACATAAAGGCTATAATAACCTTGAAACACATGACCTGTTCTACCTCACTTTTGTGAAGCAGGAAGCAATTATTTTACTTTTGACACATGTGACTCAGGAATGTTAAGTAGGGGTGGGCGATACTGGGAATTTTGGTATCTATCCGATACCAAGTAAATACAGGGCTAGTATCGCCGATACCGATACCGATACTTTTTACTTGAAATGTCATGATCAT
>JAPQRQ010036473.1:0-11879 GCA_037367365.1 Apogon talboti | reverse complement strand
CTATCTATCTATCTATCTATCTATCTATCTATCTATCTATCTATCTATCTATCTATCTATCTATCTATCTGTCTCTTCCCTATATATATATAATATAAAACTATCTGACTTGATTTTCTTCCCAGCTCTGATGCGGCCCTTTAGAGGAGGTGCAGTCACACACAACGGGGTGTGTGTTTACAGGGAGACAGTGCTAAAGCCTGGGGATGTGATTGGTCTTGGGAACCACTTCCTGTTCCTGTACCGTGACCCCCGCGTGTCTCCAGCTCCACCGCTGGCATTGACACTGCCGTGGCAGGCGGATGCATCCACCACCTGCTGCCCATCAGGGCTGGTGGACAGACAGGAAGCACTTAGGCAGTACTTGGGATCTACTGAGGCAATTTTGAAGTTCCACCCTCGGCACGCAGATGCTCTGTTACAGGTGAGAACAAAGATGAAGACCTCATATGAGATCCATCTAGATGTGCAGTTGTCTGGAATCATAAAAAATAAATGCCTTTATGTTTTTTTCTTTCTCAGGAGATCATTTCCAAAAATTCCTCTCCAGACTCTGGGGGTGGGCCTTTAGCTCCTGCTTATCTGCTGTCAATCATGATAGATCATGCCTCTAAACACCTCGACCCTGCTCTCACACCTCAGATTCTACTCAAGGCAGCCAATCTAATTAAAGAAATTGTCTGGGTGAGTCAAAACAAGGGATCAGTATATGACATATGATATACTTTGTGTGAGATTTGAGTGCATATGTTAGACTGGCTCATCTCATGAGATAATTAAAATCAGAAAAGTTTGGCAGCAAAACATCACGTCGGTAGACTGAGATTGCCACGTTCAGTCAGACAGAAAAAAACAACAGACAGACATATGCCCTTCATTGTGGCCTACTGCATTGTAGACAGGAGCAAGGATGAGCTGATGTCACTTCCCTCCTGCTGGAAAATGTGCTGTAATTGTCCTGGCTGCAGGGCTAGACTCTGCTGCCCCCCCCCCTTCAGTCCCACACTAAACCAAGATGTCTCTGCTCTTTTCTGTGTCCAAAACTCTTTACAGGATAACATTAAGGAATTTGGGGATAAGCATCCCACGCAAAAGTAAGAGCATTTTTGTTCACGTCATGTTTCCTCTGTTTAGAGATTTGCAGAGTGATTCATGATACATTTGTGCGTGTGTTGTTATGTCTTTGGTGAATTTTTGTGGTATGATGAAAGCATTATGACACAGTGATGTTGAAAAATGGTTCAAATATAGTTGAGTAATAATACCTCAGTCTATTTTTACTCACCTTATGGTATCTTGCTTTGTCAAGAAACCTACAAGAGAAGAGAGCATTTGCAATATTGTTACAGCTAACTGTACCTTATTTTAAATTGTACATGCATGTGTCCAGTTCCACAGAGCAAGAGGGTGAGATTAGCACACCCAGTGTTCAGACACTCTCATCTGACCTTCGACCTCTGATGTTCTGGATGTCAAATGCCACAGAGCTCCTTAACTTTTTCCAGGTTAAGGTTGAAGTCATGGAGAAAGAGTGGGAGTTTGAAGGTTAGATTGGTTTGAGAAAAGTAAATAATTTCCCTTAAGGAAATAACATTAAACACTGAGCTTCATAAACTCTTTCATTTATCCTAATGGTCACTCTTTTAAAGCCCCTGGGGACCCAGTTCTGACGGCTGACATGGACACCTGCTCTGAGGCCTTGGCGCAGCTGGATGATGTCATTATGCACACTTTTCAGCAGTGTGTATATCACCTCACTAAGGTGACAACATCCTTACTCTTTCCTAAGTCATCCCAACTAAATCTTTCCCACATTGTTCCTGCAGGTCATGTTCACTTGTTTCTCTCCTTTCTGTCCACAGACCCTGTACTCCCTCCTTCCTGCTCTCCTGGATACGAACCCATTCTCCAGCGATGAGAAGGAAAAAGAAAAGGATGGATCAAGGGGTGCCGAGGGTGACGAGAAAAGAGGAGAGGAAGGAGAGGTGGATGACGTATCTGCCTTACCACCCAAAGTTGCTGGACTGGTGGAAGTGTATCGCTGTTCTCTGATGCTGTCACGGGAGGCGTGTCTGTCTCCACCACTCACGTCTCAAACCTTTGGCTACCTCTTCTTCTTCACAAACACCTCCTTGCTTAACACTCTTCTTGAAAGAGGTAAAAGGACACAGTGGGGGAGATTCAAACCTATTGGGCTGTGATATTATAGGATGATAGAGGATTTGAATAAATGCCTCTGTCTATTAAAAAACATAGACTATCTTTACTTTGGTCTGCAAATCATCATTCAATTTATGTTCTTTTTGCTTGAAAAAAATATCCATACTCTACATTGTTCTGAAAATAAAGTGAATAAAATGTAGAGAACCTTCCATTCTCCACACGAGTCCAGAAATAAAGAATGGAATTAACAGGTTTCAGCTTGAATAACCACCTGGGTAAAAACATTCACATTACATTTGCTTTTCACAATTTAACTTCAAACACACACATACATACACACACACACACACACACACAGTGTTTTGAATTAATTTGGCCTCTTGTTCACACTGATGCACATGTACGTTCTTCGATAAAGTAGAGGAAGTCTACCTTCTCAGGTAGTTTGTCATGCCGTGTGTATGGCTGTATTTTTCCTTACATGTATATAGTGTAGGATTTAATTAATAGAAATATAACTTAATTTATTCTCCATTTCAGATGGACTGTTTTCTTGGTCCAGAGCAGTGCAGATCCGAACAAACTTGGACCTGGTTTTGGACTGGCTCCAGGGAGCAGGTTTAGGAGATATTGCCTCTGAGTTTATGAAGAAGCTGTCAGTCACAGTCAACTTCCTGTGCATTCCCAAGACCAGACTCATCCAGGTAGGACCAACACATGTGTACAACATTCACTCATGTCTATACTGACTTTGTTTTTATTATTACACATTATAACTATTTTCTCTTGTCCAGTCATCCTGGACCAGTCTACAGGAGGACCATGCCTTGTTAAGCCCAGCCCAGCTGCATCACCTGCTCACCCATTACAAGTTGGGACCAACCAGGGCACCTCCCGCAGCCTGGGCCCCTCTGCCAGGCACAGAGCTAAGCGGAGGTATTAAATAAATCAGAAAACATATTGTTAATGATGCAATCATATAGTGCACACTAAAACACTTAAACAGTCTGATTATATCAAGCCAATTTTTTTCAATGATTTTTTTGATTTGTTTTAGACATCTTTGAGAGCTTCCTGGACCACCCTCCTCTTATCCTCCCTAATGAGACTCCACGCCTTGACCTCTCCCAGCCAATCCCAAGCCCAGAGCTCCAAAAGGAAGTGACACGTCTCCGCACCTTCTTGTGGGGACTTGACCAAGATGAGCTCCCTGCCAATCAGCGAACTCGGCTTTGAGAAAGCCCATATTTGTCTGTATATGAGTGGAGGAAAAGTGATATCAACAGCAATGACTCTGTTTGTGCATTGAATTCCTTGTTAAAAAAAAACAGAATTCAGTTGAAATGAGGTCGTAACATGAAGTTAATTTGAATTATGCATATCATTTCATTTATTTACAATCAGATATTTTAACTAAGTAAGGTATATTGTCTTGGTATGTCTTTTAAAGAATTTATTTTAAACCATAGACTAAAACCACAAGTCTGTTGGGCCATGTTGTGTAATGCTTTAGATGACTGTTTTACCTAGCTTCTGTGTCTGTTTTTTATTACATGTTTTTATTAAAACACAGAATTTTAGTCTCACAGACCCACAGTTTCCGTGTGATCTTTGACAAGCTTGTTTCCCGCAGTAGGGCCCCTGGGGTTTGGCACTCATCTCAGCTTCATCACCAGAGAAACATTCCACAAGGTGGCAATGCAGGACTCATTCCTCTTTGACGTTAAATGATGAGTCTGCAAGGTAGAATTACTTGACTAAGGAGCCGATCATGCACCTACATTATGGTCTTCTCATTTCCTGTAATAATGGTAGCATTTTACAAAGGTTAATGACTCAAGCAAGCAAATGAGACTGTGACGACCACACACAAAGGTTACCTTTGCTAAGGTAAGCTGTTGTAAAGGTCAGAGCTGGTGACTTAAGAGCAGGGGAGATTTTAATTTCCCTTTAGTGGAAGTGACACACTGAAGTGGTCTTATCAGTAGGATTTCCCATTTCATTTATGTGGTACAATCCCCCAGCCCAATAAAATGTCCAACAGGAAGCTCATTAAGCATAAATTAGCAAACTAGTTCTCATGAACAGACAGCAGACAGGTGATATCATCAGATGTGACTAACAGCTGAACATGAACATGTTTCTGTCACAATTTTCTAATATGCAGCCAATTTCACTGTCTAGTCAGCCAGACGGTTTTATTAAACAGTTCACCACTGTCTTTGTTTTGAGAAGCTCTCTGACGTCTTGATAAACTCAAATGATCATTCTTGCCCGTTGGCTTAGGGCCAAATGGCTTCCTTTCTTCCGGTCAGCTTCCCAGATGAATTCCTTTACGGTAAAAAGCTCAAAAAAACACGAGTTCCATGTGAGACCCCTGCTTACATCACCGCTGTTGTCTCCAGTTCAGTCCACCCAATTTCTTACTGTACTGACATCAAAAAACATGCTATTGAAAAAGTCTGGTTATAGATTATGAATCATGAGAAGAGGCTCCCTGTGGTTACTCTTATCAATTAAGTAATTGTAATCACTCTCATTTGAAATTCAATGTGGTGTATGAGTGAGAGTGAGACTGTTTGTGTGCTAATTTCAACTTTCCAGTAATGTCATACAGATGTAGTCTGTACCCTTATAATTAAACACAGATGGGGTCCAGACTGGTATAGGTTCATGTTGATTGTGTGATAGTACGTACAGTAGTCTATGATACAATATGGTGACCAATGTCTGAGTCCTGTTAACTAACGTGTAAGGTTTAGTAAGCGTGTGACACATAGACACTTTTCTGTGATCTCAATCAGTGACACAGACAAAAAGTCATAGACACTTTCACCCAGAGTTGTGCAATCACACACACACACACACACACACACACACACACACACACACACACACACACCCTCACACACACACATACACACACACACACACACACACACACACACACACACTGCTCTTTCTCTTCCTCACCCACACACTCACAAAAGTAGCCTTCTTTACCCAGGTGCAGAGTTCCACACCTGTTGTAGTGGCTCTCTGTAATTAGCTCAGCACAATTATCATAGGTGGATGGAGGGTGGCGGTGTTGCGGGGGCTGAAGACAATGGGGCAGTTATTCTCTCCCTATCATCTCCCTCTTTCCTTTTCTTTGCCTGCTGTCGAGTAATGAAAGATTCTTCCCTTCTTCAAAGAGACGGAGTTTCCTACAAAACAGCTGAGTCAGAGGAGAAAAGAGAGAGGGATGAAAAGAAAAGGAGAACAGTAGGGAGGCAAGCACGGTAATGCAATGCTGCTGGTGTGAGGCCCAGTGGACCACAGTGATTGTGTTCATTGTTGTACACACAGGAGTCATTTTCAGGGACCAGAAAGAGCCCATGGCTCTCACACTTTACACTAACAGCTACAATCTGGCGCAGTGTCAGTATCTATTTGTGATCTGGTAACACTTTACCTGAGCTTTGCGTCACACTAAAGCCTGTAGTATAAGGAGGGTATTCAAGTCCTACGTCACGGGAAAGGACAGAATATGATGACTGTAGGGCCACTGAAGGAGGTTGTGAGGCATACTCTATCAGGAAATAAGAGGGGAAAGTGTGAGGGTTTACGACCAGTCATCATCACCAAATATTGTGGAATCTGCTTTGTTATACCACTGTACACTTATTGTTGTTTTATACTGGTCTCACATGGCAAGGGAGGCATAATTGCTTTTATGAGTTTGGTTCTCAGGAAATAAAGCAACATTTCTTATTGTACTTCTCAGACAGAGAGAGCCAGTTTAAGAATGAAAAAAGAGACTGGAGTGTTATGTGAGGCTCCAAGCTATGTTAAGGCCAGGAAGGAAACAGGGGAACAGGGGAATCTCCGTTAGTTCAGACACAGACAGAAAGACAGACCGGGGGTGTAGGAATCTCTGTGAGGTTTGAAACAAGCAGTGAGAAGGTCAGAGGTGCTGTGAGAAAAATCAGTCGGACACGAGGAGACTCAGATGAAACAGACAGCAAAGCCTCAGTAAGGTGACTGAAAGGCTAAGAGAAAAGCCTTGGTCTTTCTCAAGGGGCCGATCTGTTTTCTCCTGGTTACGTCATCCGAAATGTAAAATGCACACATAAACACACACAAGCATATCCCTGCACACAAATGCACACGCAAGATATAAAAGAAGCCCTGTGAGGTCAGATCCACCGGCCTGAGGCTGTCCACTGTTAGTACGACAAGCCGGCTAAGCCTCACAGTCTCACTGGCAGCTACAGCCTCCACCACCAACCGCTGTACCCTGCCTTGCCCTGCCTGTGCCGGCCTTCTCTCTACTGGCGGCTGTCTGTCCTGCCCTGCAGCTTATGGGTCAGCAACGCATTTATGTGTGTGCTTTTAATTTGGGATGGGGCCAGTACTACCAATTTAGGACCGGTCGTCTTTTCCTTTTTTTTTCCCAAAATGTTCTCGTCCACCTTTTCCTTCTTTCCTCTTCTGCACTTCTGTTTTCCTGCTTCTTTCTCTCTTATTCTTGCTCAGTATGTTTCTCTCGGGCCGGGGGGCCTGTTGGCCTGTGGGTAGGGGCCTTATTCCATCAGCCTGGGGCTTCTGTCAGAAGCTTGTTCCATTTTGCGTCATGGTGTTGACTGAGCGGACCCCACACTTAACTCCCATAGAGCTATGGGGTTGGGCGGCAGGGCGGCCGGCGCAGGCTAACGCGGCACCGTGTTCAGCGTGGTAATCTGATGGCCATGTTTATTTTATGTAGCTCTCCTTTGATGGAGCAGAAAAAGTCTTTGGGCTTTTTGTTTCAGCACTTTCACTGCCAGGTCAGAGGTGCTCGCCGTGGTTACGCTCAGGAAGAATAATATTTGCCCTTATATTCGCTCCAAACAGGCTTTTTTCCATATTAGTGTCAGGGATACTCTTTGGGTTTCTGCCTTCCACTGATTCGGCACATTGGAGGTGAAGGGTGGTGGGGGACCGCACCTCAAAAGCATTGCTCCCAGGAGGATTATGGGGGTGTTCCACAGGTCGTCCCTGATGCCTTTTCCTATACCCCGAGTGAACCCCCATCACACGAGCTGAAGGCCCCAGAGACAGCCCTGCAGCCATATATAAGTCCCAGCAGTGAAGGAAAACACACACGTAAACACATGAAAACACTCTCCCTCCTGCCTGGCTGCCCTGGACTCCACCTCAGCTGTCAGGAGTCCAAACGTCCCAGGTTCCTTTTAATGGAGGTACCAAAAAAACAGAGTTACCTCTCCTTGTCTGCCTATGCCTTTCACTGCCTCACCTCAAAACTCACACACCCACCTATCTGCCTTGTGTCAGCTGTTTCATATGGGTTGAAAAGCCAGGAACCACACTAAGTCATTATGTGAGGTTTTGACCCAAAAGTACTAGAGGGAAACAAAACTGTCCATGTTCGGTAGATCATATTCTGACCCCAATTTGTTCTGTACAACCACAGTATTAAGTCTCATGTTTGACATTGTTCTGCACTGTGTCTTTATTGAGCTTTACAATATTGATTTGACCCAGGAAAGTTCAGTTCAAGTGGTAACTTAGAGGATATGCTTTGTCATGCAAGAAGGCTTTTTACTTTGAAGATTAATTAGCACGTAGCTTTTGAGAAAAGGAGCCCAGATTGTGGCGGGAATATTGTTTATCTATCTCTTTTTTGCTATTGTAATTGGCCACAGTCTATGATGTGATTACTATTACAGAGATGAATCATAGTAATAGAAGATAAGACACACTAGGGAGTTTTGTGTGGCTAATGTTTCATTTCCTTGTAGGTTCTTTATTATTTATGATCTGAATAAAGAAAAGAGTGGGGTTTCGGCCAGATCTGAACAATAGGCACACATGCATACTCACATGCACACACAAAAACAGAAACTGGATCACCATTAATTGTCTTTTACATTTCTTATCTTTCCATTGAAAACTATCAACAGAAAAGGACTGTTTACACTTCCTGCCCTCCTCCATATATTCCATTATGAACCTTTTTATTCTAACACTTTGGACAGGAATCTGACCTCCCCTGTGACTGTGAGGTATGTGCTTACTCACTGACGACGGAGCCTAAACTCTGATGTAATCCAGGGGAAACAAGAAGCAGGGAGTTTTGAGGGGGGGGGCTACCCTGGTGGTAGGTAATCCAATCCCTCATGGTGCAATTTAGCAGCTCAAAACAATTACCAACTGGCTGCCCTCAAATCAACTCCAGCAGGCAGACAAAAGAGTTTGCTTGTTAGTAGACACTGATGTAAAGTCAGATTTAGAAGGTCAGTGCAGAGCGGAAGCTAATCTGGATCAATGTCTGGTGATGTGATGTTAACTGATCAAACAGCTTAAATACCACAGCAGATGGCACAGTAAGAGAGACAGTAGAAAAGCCAGGTCAGTGAGTCATAAAGAGGTGCTGTCAATCAAACCTAAAAACTCATCAGCCAGAAATCTGCCCGTGAGATGTATGCGTCTCCTCCTATTCAACCCTCACTGTCAGGCTCACCCAATCAGAGGCTGATTATAGGGTTTCGCCTTTCCCGTGTCATGTGTCTATCTCTATGTCTTCCTGTCCCACACTCGTCCCTTACTCCCACCCAACACCCTTTACATTCATCGTCTGTTTTGCATCATTGCCATCACTATCGACATTATCGCTGGTCATTAGCTCTTTTCTCCATGACCGTCTCACCTATCTCTTACCAGCATTCCCAACCCATTCCCACTCCTGTCTTCTTTTTTTCGTATGTCACCACTTGAACTTCGTCATCACTCTTTGCTTCCTAGGAATAGCCCTTGTCTCTGGGTTTATTGTCTTAGTGACAAACCTAGACCTATGTCTGTTCTGGCATTCTCTCCCATCACCTCCCACCCTCCCTCTTTGTCGTCATCCCTTTCATGTCTACACCGTGGGTGTCAGCGTGCCTGTTGTTTCTAGGCTTTTAGTCCACTGTGTTGCGGGGAATTTCCTTCTTATCGTTCACTGAGCCATTCCTTGCATTCTTGGCATGCTTCCTGGCACTACCGGGGGTCCAGCCAGATGCGGGGGCGTCTGTACTGTAACGCAGAATCTGAGGCCAACCAACACCATTCATGCTTCCAGCTCTGACCTTCTGATGAGGATGGACAGTGTGATTGATGAACCGAAAGATGATGAGGAGCCGGGGAGAAAAGGGAGTGGGGAGACATAAAAAGACAGTAGTGGTGGGGGTAGGCCCAGTAATGCATGTGAACTCCAAGCCAAAAATAGAAACTTCTGGATAGTTTTCATTTCTAAGTTCCTGACTCACAGAGTGTTATTGGTAAAATAAGACATGTAAGGCATTTGGATCTGTCCCGACAGACATTTGTGGCTAATTGAGAACAGCAGGAGGTCAAAGTACACATAAACACTGGGAACAAGAATAGAGAGAGATTAAAATAACTTTCATATTGTTCTTCTTAGTCAGAGCCCTCTAATGATAAAGGTTGTTCAATAATCAAACATGAAGCATAGTTGTAGTGACATCCCATTATAAACAACGGTCAGGAGGAGAAATTGAGGTTGTGAGCAGCTGCATGAGAAAAAATGGCTGTCACACAGACGAGTGGAGATAATGATAATGGTGGCTGAAAAGAATGCACGCAAACACATTACTTTCATATCTTGCTATTCTAGAGATAAGATGTCCCAAGAATAAGGCATAGATAGTTGACAGTTTATATAAACACTTACAGTAAATGTTTTCTTTTTTGCAAGAGAATACAAAAAAGGAAACTGCAGTGCTACAACAACTGCAGAAATTTCAAACTAAAAGAGAAAGACAGTGTATCTTCTGTGCTGTGTTTGCACCGCTTTAAGTCAAAGTCACTTCAAACCAAAGTTGACATTTCAGTGAACTTGAGGTCCGCCTCCCCTCCTTGTGCGGTCAAAACTCAGAGTCCTGAATGTGGAGAGAAGTCTTTTTGATTTCCAAACAGCAGCAGCCTCCAAACTGTTGTGCTGAGCTTCTTAATCTATCTGTACGCTACTTCTAAACATAAACACTTAACATGCGGATATGAAATTTCCTTTCCTGTGTTTGCTCTTAGTTATGATGAAATTTACACACTCTGTATGGTTGACGCACAGGAAGTGGATGGCGGAACGACTGTAGAATCAATACAGCTGCCCATGTGCTCTGTTATAAGTTGTGTTATCTGCTATCATTGTTGTGGGAGGTTGATTTATGATTGTCAGCGTGTAATGAGCGTTAATTTAATGAATGGCTGTGGATGAACGGGCCTGAAGTGCGTCAGCGTCCACAGACGCAGCCAGGCCATGTCAAGTTGAAGGGGACAGTAGGTTATAAATTGTTTTAAGTGCTGGGGTGAACTGTCTCACAGACGTAAGCATATGTGTGTTAGTGTAAGTTTGTTTATGTGTCTGTGTGTCTTTGTGAGTCTATCTGTCTGTAAAAGACCATCGTCCCACCTTCTCGAGTCACTGGGGTCACGTCACGTTGACAAAGTCACACAGAAGGGCAAGCTGCGACGTCACTGTAGTCCTCTTCCCTTTGTCTTTCTACTCCCCTCACTCCTTCCTTGTCGTCTCTCTAGGCTCTGTTACCCCTTAAACACACACACCCCTCCCCATTTCCCCTGAGTGTTTGTCAGCAGCTCTCAGCTTCCGTAGAATAACACGACAACAGACTTAGTGTGTGGCTGACGCAGACGCACGGCGCGCCGGCAAGTAGTGGTCAGCTCTGATACAGTACACATCACTCACAGACACACACACCAATGTAGTAACTCACCACAGACATGGCGCAAGACTGACAAAGAGACAGAGAATGCACAAGTAATGTTACTGGGGTAACTATTCTGCATGCTGAGGAATGCACCACAAACAGGACTATCACTTTCATCTTTTCTCTCTCATACTTTTACAAAAGTAAGACAGAGATATTCACTCTGGCAACAATATAGCAGCCAGATGAAAAAAGGAGAGTCTGTTTACATGTAAATGCTTGATTACATAGAGTGTGTCTGTTTAAAGCGGTTTATAGTTCGCTGACGCTGCAGCACACCAGAGACAACATAAAGGACAGGGGATGAAAGGGAAGCAAGTGAGTGTGTGAAAGAGAAAGTAAGAGAGAGCTGAGAGGAAGCATTTTGAGAGGTGGAAGAGATGGAGAGAGAGAGAGGGATGCAGACAGGACACGCAATGACAGGGGAGGAAAGAATGTTTAGGGCGACTGAGAATGGCGGTGAGAGGAACAGGAGGGAGAACCGGACGAGAAAGCGGGAGCTCTGAGACAGGCCTGGGCTCTCCAGTGTATTAACACTAGTCTGAGATGAAGGGAGCGAGCAGGGTAGATGGAAAGAGTGTTTGCACAGTAAAAAGTTCCTTTTGCGTGGGTTTCTGCTTCCCGCTGTACCCCCCTCCTCCTTCCTCTTCTCCTTCTCACACTCTGTCTGTGACCTATTGCTTCAACTAGTTAATTCAGAGATTTCCTTACTGGCAGATGCAAAACTGTTTGGACGCCGTGAGAGTGAGGGAGAACATGAGCAGGTGAGCAACACTGAGAGAGGAAAAGGTTTTCGGCTGACTCTCACTGTTACACATGCAAAGAGGTGGCAAAAGTACACACATCCTTTAGTAGAACTACAAAGTACAAGTAATGATTCAATGTATTTACTTTTCCAAAAGTGAGTATTAGAGTATTAAACCACTCTAACTGCAGAAAAAAGAGATG
>JAPQRQ010036472.1:0-11882 GCA_037367365.1 Apogon talboti | reverse complement strand
TCGGCTACACAGTGCACCCTGCCTGTGTAACCTTTGCTGCCGGTCCAGATTTCCCCTAGGTCTGGTGCCGGTAACACATATGTACTATTTCGACTTATTTATTCAAGTATAAAAGTACAGGCTCCATAAAGTGCTCAAAGTATGAAAGAAACATTTCTGTGGAAAATAGCTGAACCTCACTTCATATTTAAGATGCGATACGTAAGATTCACCCGGCGCCAATTCAGTAAACTCCATTTCTAAGGTAATGGTGGCTTTTGTAATATTCCATTAGTGTTGTTATGAAGTTGCAGAATAGATGCACTGAAGAAGATCTTGGGAGTGAGAAGGTGGAGAAGGACGTCACTCTACAGGTTATTGACATAGACATAAAAAAAAAAGAAATCTTCAGGCAAGGTGCTCATTCTTGGATGGTCACAGTCATGGATATTAAATTAAATTCTGTGCACATCAGTTTTCAATGACAGAAACACATCTTGAAATATTATGACATGTTTTCTTCCTTTCATGGGTTGTCATGTTTACTTCATTTGTGTCATGTCACATTTGTTGTGCATTTTTTGGATCAGTAGATACACCAAGGTGTCATCTTTTTATGTCTTTTTTCCATTGGAATGACTCTTGACGTCTTAAAATGTACATACTTAAAGAAAAACAATGGTAAAGTACAGATACCTATATAATTCAGTAATAAAATCTATGCACTTCATGATTTCCCACCTCTGGCTGCATGTCTGCCAACCCGGACACCGCTGGGATGTTTATGAGGTTGAAACCGGGTAACCTTCTCCCGCCCCAAGGATGACTCTGCTCTGCCCTCGCCGTTTGACATGTTTCTCCTCTGATGGATGTGCGCTGCCTGGACAAGGTGGCTCTGCGCTTTCATCAGGCCCTCGGCAGGCAGATAGGCAGAGGGAGCGGGACGAGCATCCCATGCCTCCACGCAGGAGATAAAACAACCGTCCCATGTCACCGCTCAGGAGATAAAACAAGGCTCCTCTTCACAGATCATACATCAACATTATACCATCTGACGCCAGGAAGCAGCAAAGCATGCTGGGTGGATGACACACCTAGAAGATGGATCTCTCTAATCTGAGGAGTAAACACATAAATTATCCAGGGATATACTTAACCATGTGCATGGGAAGTTGGTTTCAATTTAGCTGAGACGTATGCAGCGGGGTTTTTATCTGACGGCTGAAACAGATAGTTTGCATACTGTATTTATTTTCAATTTATTTCATGTGACACCAGCATGCACGCAGAAAATTAAAACAATATACTGTATGTCAGAGAGTCTTTTAGCCTCGGAAAAATTATTACAGCGTGTATGTGAGTGAATGTGACAGTGAGATGTCACTACCTCACATTCTCCTGAGAATAGAAAGACTGAGATCTACATTTATAACATCTTCTCCAGTCACACTCTTCATGTGGGAGTCAGAACAGATCTGTACCGTACAGTGATTTACAACGAGAAACATCAAAAAAGGTCATCTTTCACTATAAGAACTATTCCGATTCTTTAGTTTATTACATGCAACATCTTACTTTTAAGTAAAACTATGCCAGTTTTATCGGGATAATGTACTTAAAGTGAAAAGTAGAAATACTCATTAGGCTGCCAGTGTTTTACTGTTGTCACGCTCAACACTACACTCCAGGAAATATGATTTTATACACATTCATCACCTTAGATATGCCTGTTACCTAAGGCTTCCAGAATGATGGGCCGTGCATATCCGTGCCCAGAGGCCCTATCATCAGTGGACTGTCAAGTTAGGAAATGAGAGACTGAGCCTACCTTATTTGATACAGGTCTTCATGCCGAGGGCGTCTCTCAGGTAGCAGCCACAGTCCCCTCCTCAGCTCCTGCTGTGAACTATGGGCTCAACTACCAGCCTCTTGCTCTGAGGGTCACAAGTAGAAGATGATAACATAAAAACATACAGTTCTGAGAGCAGACATGAGTTCCCACTGCAAACTGAATCACTGTTTTTTAATAATAATAATAATAATAATAATAATAATAATAATAATGATAATAATGGATTAGATTTCTATAGCTCTTTTCTAGGCACCCAAAGCACTTTACATTATTGATCCATTATTCATTCGCTCTCACATTCTCACTCCTTTTCCTGCTGCTTGTCTTGCCTTACCCAGCATGCACCTGAGCGTCACATGTCTGTCATTTTTCACCAAAAGACCCTCCACTGCCAACACCTGACAGCTAGTAATTAGTATAGAAAAGCACAATGACACTATTATGTGCGATGTATGTTTTTTGTTTCAAGTTACTGCTGCGTGTCATGTGTTGTTGCCTCAAATGTGTTAAGTGATAGATGTGTTAAACGATGCTAAATACTAAAACATGTTTTTTGAGCTGTAAACAGAATCATATGGCCCAGTTGTGATGAAATGCATCAATTCTGTAAAATGAACAAATATGTAAAAAAAAATTTTTAAAAACTCCTTATTAGATATCTTCTTGAAACTTCCCACCATGATGATGAGTTGTTCTTTACTGATGATATGGATCTACATCATGAAATGTATATAATGCCTGTGATTACACCTTTAAGATTATAGTGTCTAGTCAGAGGTCTTCACCTATCCTTCAGTCAGATTCTGCCAAACCTCATTCACTTTCTCATGTGGTTGAACTAAGGCATTTTATTGGTCTCTTCTGAATCTCCAGACTCACATGGGATAACAGTTTCGCCTCAGAAAACTGCAGCCTTGATTGATTAACTTGTTTTCTGTTCAATGCATTAAAACACCACAGTGACACAAACAACACTGGCTGCAGGAACGCTCTTTACGCTTTGGAACTCTGATGGGTTTCAGAGGCGTTAGGGCTGCAGTTCCCCTCAGGAAAAGACTGAATGACAGTGAGAAAAAGCAGGGAAAAATATCCTAAATATAGTGCACACTTCAACGTATATTGATTTTTAAGCAAGAATTTCTCAGGTGATACACAGACCCCTATGGTTCTGCATGAGTTTTCTATCATACAGATGATGTCCCTGAAGTCCTCCTGTCACACATACACACCTGCCCACTCACCCACTGATCACAACACTCTGAGCCTCTTTATCACATTGTGGTACTTCTCAGAATCCTATAGAAGATGGAGTTAGACTCACAATAGTGGTAAACCTACCACTGATATATGATAAAATTCTTTATATACTGTTGTCATTCAATCTACTTTAGCAATGCAATGCATTTTATTCTATACAAATAGTCCTGTTTTTCCAACTATCCCAATTTGTTCATCTTAAGACATGGGATACTTTAAAACCCTAAGTGTTAAAGTATTGTTAGATGAATGTAGTGGAGTAAAAAATACAATATATGTCTCTAAGATGTGGTGGAGTAGACTTACAGAGATACATAAAATGGGGGAAAAATGTAATTCGTGCATGAGTAAAAGTACCACACAATGACTTATCTGTTCTAAACACTATATTCATTTCTATTCATGATGCCACAAACACACACACACACACACACACACACACACATGATGGCTTAGATATACAGACGTTACAGTGACTGTGATGCAGTTTGATCCTTCCTGAACAGAGCAGATTTCAGTTGCAGTCTGACAAACACTTGACATCCGAGTCTCCTTCTATCAGTCCTCAGTTCCTCCTCTGTTCTCAGCCTTTCAGACCTGATTATACATGATTGTTCTGTTATCCCCTTTAAACATGCTTGAGCCACCTGTCATCCCTCCTGCCACTTAACTAAATGTGGTTTTCATCTTTCTGACATGGTTTAGATTTCGCCACAGAGCTTCAGCGCCCTTCCCCTCTCTCCACTACTGGGAACCGGCCCGGCAGATTATCGTATTCAGATGCCCATTGGCTTGCAGGGGACTGTTTATTTGGAGAACTCGTACTCACACTGTCTCAACAACTGCCCCAAACAAGTGTACCGCAAGCTTTAATTACTGGAGTTTAAAATGAGCCTCCATTAAAATGAATGACCTTCATTAAAGCGGTATTAGGGGACAGATGCCTTCGCTGGTGGGGTTGAACGTGCCGAGGGCGGAGGGAGCACTTGACCAGACGTACAAGTGCCTGAATAAACAGCTCGGCAGGTTTTTCTTTCTTTTGCTCTCTTTGAGCGAATCCCCACTGCGACCGCCATCGAGATTACAACCACCTGGCTGTGCGTCCTGCTCGCCCCCTATACCCCAAACATTTTAATCATGGATGAAATTCATTTATATGTTGCGATAATTGTGCCTAATTGTTTCTTTGAAGGGGAGTGAGGCCAGCTGCATCTGGCTGACATATGGCTCAATGGTTATAAGAGTGACTTTGTGCCCAGCAGGAAACTGAAGGCCTAATCGGCTCTCTATCGCCCATTGAGCCAGAATGGTATGGTCTAAATCATGCTTCTGAGGTAATGAATGCGACTTGGTAACTGGACTGGATGAGGTACTTAAGCTGAGGCACACCAGCGAGTGTGTTTTCAGACTGCGGTGAAGGTGTGTGACTGGTTGGACATGTTCTTCATGCACTGAAGGAATTCAGCAGCTACAGCTTCTCCAGCTGGGTTTCCACTTTCTGGTTGAATGGTACATTCCATTTGGACCACAGATCCAGTGATGGTATGCATAAACACACATACTTTCACTTTGGTATGCCTGTGCCATAATGAACACACAAAGAAATGCACACTGGCACCAGTAGACGCATACAGCACACTATCCTGTGGATTACATCCATATTGGACACAGATTAACAGTAAAGGGCACCGTTTAAAGTGTGAGGTTCCATGAAAAACTGTACTGGAATCTCATGACGTTCATTTCACAGAAACTTCCTGCTATCCTGGTTGTAGTAGTTTGTTGATGCTGCACTGAGTTTTACTTCATTGTCTTCATCATTTGTGTGTTTCATACTAAACACTGTGGATCAAAAGGAGCATGTACAGGACCATTACTATTGTCACATGACATCTATTTAACATAAATGATTGGTGGATGACTTTACTTAAGCTGCGAAGGTTATGAAAGTATTCATGACATCAACGACTACTCAAAAAAACCAAAAAAAATCACAATGATGCGTGAAATAATCACAAGAAAAAAAAATATGTAAAGACCTGTATAATAGCCGTCAGTACATTCATTTAAAATCTGAATAAAAAATTAAATATGAAAGTATCCAGTGTTTTGTTTTTGGATATTCTGAATTAGCCTTTTTCTAAATAGATAAGATGACAAGGTTGTAAACAACTTTCATTCAAGAATCTGGAAGATGTATTATATTAAGGCCCTTATAAGAATTCATAGTTAATAGGTAATAAAGTCCTTGTAAGATGCTCGTTAATAGAACTGTGTGTTAATAAAAATGTGCTCATGAGCAGAATAGATTATGTAAGTACTTATGAGAATCTGTTAACAGTTGTGGTTACAATAAAAGCCTTAAGTTCTGTTTAATGTTTATAATAGAATTACAAACACATTGAGTTTTGTTGCTTGAGATGAATATACATCATTAACTATGCACAAGTTAACAGTTAACTCTATTTTATTTATTTATTTTTGCTCATATTGGGTGTAAAGTGAAAACAATGCCATATTATTGTTAATCAATCCTTTATTAAATGGACTACCCTTATTTGGTGCTACATTGTTGGATCAGAGCTTGTAATGATAAATAAGCTGAACTGCTGATTAAACCATGAACAATATTATCCACTTTTTGCAGATCCCCAGTCTGGAATGAACACAAACATTTTCCAAGGCTGGCAAAAAGGGATAAGAAATTATATAAAAAATAAAATGTTTCAGCAGTGAAGCAAAAATTCACGCCTTTGCTCATAATAAATGTCTTCTAATCCAACAATAAAATGTCTATGATGCAATTATTAACATTTATATAATGACTTAATGTGCCTTATTAACTCCAGGATCTTAACATAAAGAGTTTTTGGAAAGTATGCAGAAAACTGTCATTCCTACAAATATTCCTTAACTTTATTCATGCCCTTTCCATATGCAGATACTGCAGACAGCAAGAATTTTGCTGGCGCTGCTACCAAGAGGATTACCATGTTTAATGTATTTTATGTTTTTAATATACTTTTGCTGTTATGAGGGACAGTGGGGGTGACAGTAAAGGTGGGATGGAGAGGGGAGGACATGGGCTGGGAATGAACCCAGTATGGTCTAAGCCAGTTTAAAATATGTCCTATTAAATATCTTTACTTTGCTGCAATACATGACCCCGTCAATTAATTATTCTTTCAAAAACATTTTATTTCTTATGCAATGAAAATGTAAATAATAATGTATTTCTCTTTCCATCTATTGTTTTCTGTGGTGATACCAGTGACAGATGACCAAATGAAGCCAGTATTTATATATGGTTTTCTCTGAATTTTAACATTTTTGGATATATCTGATGTAATATAAATACACAAGTCAAAAGTATATAACAACAAATCATTGCTAGATATTTAAATGTAGAAATGCTACATATTGTTAACATTATTTAACGTTATTGCTTAATAATATTAGCAATAACAAATGTTAAATAATGTTAGCATTATTGCCTAAGTCATATTTTTTTAGGTCATAATGAAGAAAAATGAAGCAGCAGTGTTAGGAGAGTAAAGTTACGCAGATATCACAATTTGGCCAAAAATATAACTTTGGCAATTATGCTATGAGGCTAACGATATTATACCCTTAACCATGTCTTGCATTAGAATGACAAAATAATATTCAGGTAATTGTCACATCACAAATCCAAATACAGTGGTGCTATCTGAGGTAGTGTACATTTAACAGAAAACTATCTGTACTAAGTTACCTGTAATAACTGCAAAGTCTTGAAAATGCATTTTGCAGTTAATGAATCCATAAATATGAGCATGAGTGTATCTAGTGTGTGTCTCATGTTAGCTAAAAAGCACATGTTGTCGCTGAAACATGCACACAGACCTGAGCTCAGTCATTCACATACAAACATAACCTTCCCCCAAAGCATCCGGAGACACAAACACAGGTTGCCATTGAAAAGATGATTATTTTTCTCTTACTCCACTTGAGTGATATTCTCCTTCGTGTTGAGAGGCTGTCAGTCAGTCAACCCCCCCCCCAACCCACCTCCTAATCCCCACCTCGTCATTGAGTGTCGTTGATGCTGACATGTCACATCTGGAAGCTCTTCCCTACATGTGCTGCATAGACACTTCAGCGCTCACTTTCCCTTTCCCAGGAGGCCTGATTGTGAAGCTCATGTAATGATGTGAAAAAGGAGACTGAGATTCCGACACAACAGCTCTGGGCTAATGAATGCATTCTGGACACATTCCTCCCCCCAACATTATGGGATCGGTTTCTTCAATAGGTGCAGAATAAAGAGAGATCAAATTGGTAGCTATTTGCAGCCAGTCCCAGATTCTGCACTGAGTCTTTAACACCTTGTTTGTTCCGAGTGGCGCTTTGAGGAAGGTCAGAGAAGTTAAAGCTATTTTAAGCTGACGAGGAGTGTGATCACATGCTATCTGCTGTAAACAAAGCATGAAATCTCAGCGATGTTTGTCGGACATTTGACACTTGTTGGCTGCAACAAAGCCACTTCAAGCCTCTGTTTCCTGTGGAAAATCTATGCTAAGTGTGCTGCTGTACCGTGTTTCAGGCAAGGGTGTTTCCTTGGCAGGAGGAGAGAATGAAATAATCATTAATATGTCTGAGGGGTAAATGATGTCATACATAGTGAATAAATGTTGCTCATGCAACACGTTCACAGGAAAAGGGACACTTGGGCTATGGTGTTTCACATGCACAGATATGTTACATACTGTAACATACACTGCAAACAGCGATGTGCACACACATACAATCACATGCACACGTTTAGACCGGTGCATTGATGAGGGGTAGGATGATCTGCTTCCAGTTAGGTTGCACACTGTTCCTGTTCAGCGGGTGTACAAAGAGATGGATCCAATTTCAGGACATGCTTTTAATGAAACTCAAACTGAAACACGTTTCTGATTGGAGAACAAAGACGGAGAATCAAAAGCTGTTGCAGAGGTGACCTGGGCTAAAGCGTGCTCACAGCTCCAAACACCAGCGCTGCACAAAAGGCCAACTCCAAACAAGGCCCCTCCGAAGCATCCAGTTCCCATAACAACACAAAGCCCTGACAAACGTAGCCCCACTTTATAGATTTGCTAGCTAGAGTTACAATTTGTTTTGAAAACTCTATGACATATGTATAAACTATGATTTATCTTTCTTATGACTTCCAGAGATGTCAGGACCAAAAGCTGAGGCTACTGAAACTTTGGAGAGCTTTAAAGAGGATTTAAAAATAAGTTGAATGAATCACAATTTCAAACATATGTTTTCTTATGACGCTTCCACATGAAACATTGGAAAAAATAAATTGTTTAATCACATATGCTAAAAGAAAAATACATTTAAGCATTTATGAAGTGCTGAGGGGTAATATTTTTGTGTCATGGAATTAAACGTTCAATATATAACATTTATGTGCACTTGTGTGTTTGCACAAAGTTTATGTTGGAGTCTGTGTTTTGTTGGAAAGTGGTCATATGTTGACATTAACTCCATTTCTAGGCTAATAGTTGCTAGTATTGCACAGTGACCACTTTAATATGTACAAAATGTTGTGGTTTTTGCCTTCATGTCATAAACAATAATATTCTTATTGAGCTGCTTACATATCTTCCTGTTTACATGCTCTGTCTCTTTGTAATGTTGTAACCTGTGGTAAAACCTGCAAATAAGATGCATATTCCTAAAGTGCTGTATTATGAAGAAGAAAGAATCCAAATAATCCACTTCAAACTGGAAAATCAGCTTATCTATTTGGAGAAAGGATCATTCAGAATATCAAAAAACAAAACACTGCACACTTTCATATTCAGAGTAATAGTGTGTAATAAACATACTGACTCTTGCCATTGTGTATATACCAATAATATTCATATTGGTTATGAACAACCAGAGCAAGGTGAAAGGTCACTGTATTAATTCATCTCTAGAAATCAACTTACAGTCTACAGAAAAAACTATGTTTAATTAAATAAATAGAAGTTGTGAAAGTTTGACTCAGCTGAGCTAGCTGTCCTACAGAACTGTCAATCACAGCCAGACACAGCAGACATTACTACCTCTATTTGCCCTGAGGAAAAAATTAAAGATGGATGAGCGGATCACTTATTATAGGTTTTGAATAAAATGGATGCCACCGGAATGAGTCCTGGAAAAAATGGCTGACAGTGTTTGTTAGAAGAAATTCAATTTAATTCTACAGAGTCAGGATCTTTTGGAGTCAACCCTAGTATTACAGACAGCCTTAACAGTAACACAAGAACACAAAATTATTTTCATTCTGGACCTTTACGCGACATTCTCACTTTGGAGATTGCTTCTCTTATGTCAAATATTGTTCTTTAAAACTGACTTTTCATTCCTTGTAATGCATAAGATGCTCAACTAAAAGATGCACAACTTCTCTAAGTTAATGTAAATGCTGCTATTATGAAAGCAATTGTAAATGAAGCTTATTCTTATAAGAGTGCATTTACAGCACAAATCTCTTTCAAATGGTCCATGTCAGGTCAACGATGCTCTTAAGTCCTTTCCTCCAGTCAGGCCAGTAGGAAGGTCCATTACTTCCTCCACAGAGACGGCTGTGTTTGGTGGTCCAGCGCCCGGAGGTCTCGGGGCTCAGCCTGCACCTGTGGCCGGTCGTGTCCAGAGCCCAAGGAAAGAAAACAAATACAGTAAATAACTCCCCCTCTTTGCTTAATGGAGCTTGAGAGTGGCTTTGCTCATTTCGCCGTAAAAGCTCAGAAGGTTTGAAATGGCTCAGAGCAGTGTAACGCTCAGATAGCGCTCCGCAGTGTGAGCAGCCTCCAGTTCTGGCGTGCATGAGTAACCTTGTGATGGTATCAGCTTAAACTGCGTGTTGGAAAATAAAGAGGGATGTGAGGGCAGTGACTGTAAAGGTTTGGTGCAGAGGTTAAATATACGGGCTGCCCACATTTGCCAGGAGAAACAAGCGGAAAGTCCTACACAAACATCATTGTCTGCTACTGAGGCACAAAGACTGAGGGCGAGTGCATCAAAGACTGATTCAAGGACATGGAGGTAAACTGTGTCAGACCAAGCTGAAACTTGAGAATATAAATGAGGTCCTTTTAGATCCACTGGTTATTTTCATTTTAAATAAAACTGCTCTTTCTCCTTTTGTGTGGTCAGTACTGCTCTATCTGCAGACAAAACCATCATTCTCCTCATATACTGCCATCAGTTTGATAGTTGAGAACAGAAGCAGGATTTTACCACTTGTTCTCCCTGTTTCACTCCGTGGACAGGCTTTTATTTATAACAAGGGTGTTATTTATGAGAATGTGAAGGCCCTGACTACTCCATAACCCAGGTCAGACTCACTCATTCTTCAGCGTGACAGGGCTGGGCTCCAGGAGTTATGGGATCAAGGCTGATGTCTTACAGAACACCGCTCGGGGGAACAGGTATCCGCACTTCCTTATTTTATCAGCTCTCCAACAAGTGAGCATGAACACAGGCCTCTATAAATCATTTGCTTCTGATGACAGGCCAGAGGCAGCGAGGCAGAGCATCGTCTGATGTCGTACATGTGTGCAGTCTCTCTCTCTCTCTTTGCTTCTTCATCTCTTTCATCGTGTGTGTGTGTGTGTGTGTGTGTGTGTGTGTGTGTGTGTGTGTGTGTGCATGTGTGTGAATTTCATACACCTGCAGAATATGACGTCCAATTGACCGCACAGTAGTTACGCTACATGATGCTAATAATTATATTATTTATGCTAATGATTATGGGCTGTTATAGATTCAATAGTATCATCACAAACTAGACAGAGGAAAAACAAACTGATGCTTTTTTTTTTTAGGGTACAGCTCATCAGTGCTGCAAAATAATAAGAACTATTACTCAGTTGTTGTATTTAAGTGCTGATTTAAAGTACATGTGCTTTTCCATTATATGCAACTTGATACTTCTACTCCACTATACCTCAAAGGAAAGGACTGTACGGAGCTTTGGTTAATTTATTACATTTCTCTCCAAACCACACATATATATCAACAATGGGTTGAACTTGTAGGATGTAATGTTTCTTCATGAGTTCATAAAATTCTCGTATTTCCTTAGTTAAACCAAATACAGACTTCCACTACAGTCAGCTGTCCACTCCTCTTCTTCTTCAATATTATTGTTTGTGGTTTAAAACAAACCTTCTTTTCCTTTTTATTGGTGCCACTAGTTACTTAAACTGACTGTTCTCATGGTAACAAAGGTTTTATTTCTATTCTTCAGTTGGTGGTAGAACTGACTATTGTCGTTCTACAGTCCAAGATAAAGATGAAATAAAAAGTATTCTGACTGAAAGATGAAATATTCTAAAGTTGCTGTTTCACCATTGAAAAACCCTGGCAGATGAACCTGTGTTTACACCTAAGGACAGGAATCTGGTATCTATATCTTTGGTTCAACTGAATCACTAGTTTGAGTATTACTATGGAAATAAAGGTCTTAGTTCCATTCTTCAGTTGGTATTCACTTATTTATTAAGTCATTTTTTATTCGGATTTTTAATTAATACTATTCTAAAAGTCCAAGTCTGAGGCCATGGTCCTCAGTCCTCAGAAAGGGTAGAGTGCTCACTCCGGGTCGGGGGGAAGCCCTACCCCAGGTGGAGGAGTTTAAGTACCTCGGGATCTTGTTCACAAGTGGGGGTAGGATGGAGCGGGAGATCGACAGGCGGATCGGGGCGGCGTCTGCAGTATTGCAGGCGCTAAACCGGTCCGTGGTGGTAAAGAGGGAGCTAAGCCA
>JAPQRQ010036471.1:0-11883 GCA_037367365.1 Apogon talboti | reverse complement strand
GACAGTTGTTTCTTTTTTTTGTATAAAGCTGTGAATTTCTTGTCCTCATACTTGGACAGTGGGTCCTAGGAGGTTAAAAGATGGCAATTTCCAGGCCTTTCCCCGTCTCAGGCCTTCCGACTCATACATTAGCATTAGATTTTTTGTTCCATTTGATACCACAGCTTCATGGTTCATCAACAATCATCCTGTCCAAACCCAGTAACACAAGAGACTAATGTGTTTACTCAGCAGTCCTCTTCTCACCCACCTGTACATTATATCCCTATGAGAGTATCAGGTGTTGATCTTCCTCTGGGTTTTTCCCCTTACTGTCCATTTAGCTTTATCATGCACAGATGGGCCAAGGCCTTATGCTATTCTGTAATAATCACATTGATGCTGTATTACTTATTGCTTGATCATTCTAATGATTTATTCATCAGCAGCTTCCATTCAAGTTATACAAGTGAATAAAATACATCTCTAACATATGATCAAGCATAGTCTCTTAATAGGACAAAAACAATAGTGGCAGAAAGGCAAATTAGATTAGATTAGATTAGATTAGATTAGATTAGATTAGATTAGATTAGATTAGATCCTTTATTGTCATTGTAATAAATACAACGAAATTCGAGCACAAGAATTAAACGGAGCTCTAAGAAATAAGCTAAACACACACATAGCTCTCATTTAGACACACACACACAATACCAGCATATGATGAATAAATTCTTTTAATGTTTAGGTAACAACATGGTATTAATGTGACTATTATGAGAACAGCATATGGCATTTTCCAGAAAAGGAGATTGACCTTTGAATACACCCATAAATAGGCAAAGGAGCTGATATGAAAATTCATGAGTCAGGGTGATACTGAAAAATCATATAAAAAAAACTCGTGGAGCTTGAGCTTAGACACGATTAAAAATAAATAAGATGATCTAATGGTGGAAAGCACCTGAGTTTTGACCAAAATGACAGGAGGAGCTTGGGGCGGTGGATAAACACGCCCTCAAGCCCCAAGAAGAGTATAAAAGTTGGGGGATTCACAGTCGGACCTCAGACCATTCCCGGGGTGTCTCCTTGTGTTTACCTTGTACTTTATACAAATAAACACTTGCTCTGGCTCTGAAGACTGGCTGACTCAACTCATCTGTGACTCCAAGGAAGAAGACTTGATCTTCCATTAGATTTTGCATTTAGCACTTAGTGATTGGACAAGTTAATGGAAAAGTAGTATTTTGAAGACAGACTAGTGAAAAGACGTCAGACACACATCACATATACCATACACATAAGAGTGTGATTGCACACAATAAGGTAAAAGTTTTAAAAGGATGTTTTACAGTTCAACTGCAGGCATCTCATTAATTTCCAGACTGCTGTACAAATGTTACACATAAGTATTATAGCAGTTATAGACATGGAAAAATACATATCTTATGTGTAACCTTCATATGTTATATAATTCAAGAGAGGAGGGTATGTAGTATATTCTGGAACAGAACTGATCATAGGATGAAGAAAAGGATCACTGATGGAAGAGGTTGGCAAACAGCACCTGTGAAATCCACTTCCCTATGAAAAACACAATACACAGATAAACCGACTTACTGTTTTGTCTGTCTTTCGTCTGACTCTCCAAGCTTGTCTTTTCTCTCTGAAGAATGCCTCTGGATATCACAGGCGTTAAGTGCAGTAGACCTTTATTGAAGTTCAACAAAATCCGAGTGTGAACAGCTCTGAAACAGTTCTGCTCCTGTCCTTTTGGACTGCCAACTTTTTTCTTTTATATGACTCAACCCTTATTTTACACCAATCTATATATTAAAAGTGGCCTGTGTGCATGTGTGTATATCCGCTTTCTAACTCAAAAACCAGACAGAGCTGATCTTTGCCGTTTGGAGTACTCATGTATTTTGGGTCAAGAATCAAACTGGTGAAAAGGCGAAAATGTAATTTTAGAATACAATAGCCTTACAATCACGTTGACTCATAGAATCGTCACCGAAGTGGGTTACCTAGCAACGGATAAACAAAAAGGCCACATTGCCATGGTGTCAAACTTCATGTGCAGAAACAGACATGCCAGCTGAGAGGTTATTCAAATGAAAATGCCAGTTGGAATTTACCTAGAAAGTAAAGGAATGAACTGTATCAGAGGATCTAGAACCCGTGGTTCCCCATGGGTTAATGTGCTACTAGATTTTAGTCATTATAATATAATCCAACTATCCTGCATTTTTGCACCATTGCATCATGGGTTTTTCAACCATTATATCTCAGGCATGGCTGGACATGCCCGACCACTGACCACTCCTATTTTTTCTTTTTCTTTTTTTTCTTTTTCTTTTGCTCTTTTTTTTAATGCTTCTAGATATTTTCACCATTATTCTATCTATGATATGTTTTGATGTGTGTGTAACAGGAGAGGAAAAATGTCCTACATAAGGTGAAAGGTATTTAGCCACAGTATTTGTATTTATTCAAAACAGACAACTGACTTGAACCTGTTTATCAAAGTGTACAGAGCACATATAATTCAGGATCTTAACATATTGACCAATTAAGTTAACATAAAAAATAAACAAATAAATGAATGCAAAAAGTACTTGTCCAAGTTAATAATGAGCATAAATAACTTGTTTTATGTAAACAGAGAATAAAAAAAAACACTGGAACAGTATATTCAGTCATTATGAGCCTTTCTATGACCCCCTTTCTTACCTACATCTACATCATCTAGGGTTAAGTTAGGGTTAGGGTTAGTAATGTTAGGGGTAGGGTTAAGGTTAGTTACAGTTTCGGTTAGTTGGGGTTAGTGGTTAGGGTAGGGTTAGGGGTAGGGTTAAGGTTAAGGTTAGGGTTAGGGTTAGGAGTAGGAGTAGGGTTAGGGTTAGGGTTAGGGTTAGGGTTAGTGTTAGTTAGGGTTAGGGTTAGTAGGGTGAGGGTTAGTTAGGGTTAGCGGTTAGGGTAGGGATAAGGTTAGGGGTTAGGGTTGGGCTCAGGGGTAGGGTTAGGGTTAGGAGTAGGAGTAGGGCTAAGGTTAGGGGGTAGGGTTAGGGTTAGTAGTGTTAGGGGTAGGGTTAGGGTTAAGGTTGGTTAGGGTTAGCTAGGGTTAGCAGTTAGGGTAGGGTTAGTGTTAGCGGTTAGGGGTAGGGTTAGAGGTAGGGTTAGGGGCAGGGTTAGGGGTAGGGTTTGGGTTAGGGGTAGGGTTTGTTGAATAAAGTAGAGGAAACTATCTTAAGTTAACCGGTCTGAGGCCCGCCTGTAGTACGACGAGTAATGGATGCCTGAACTTTCCCCTAGATTCCTGAACTTTTGCCCTCCTGCAGCTGGAGGTTATAAAAAGGCGAGTAGACCAATAAAACAGTAATAAAAAGGCGAGTAAAGTAATAAAAAGGCGAGTAAAGTAATAAACATGTCACCCTGGTCGTAAACCATCTTGAGGGGGTGGTAATTATGGTCAAAAGGATACTGGTGACATCACCCTTGGAGTTGGAGGCTGGGGCAGGGGGAAGGCCCTGAGGCCTCCAACTCAGAATACATATATATATATAAAAAAGGCACTGGCCAAGATCCAGACACGGGTAAAACAAAATAAAGGCATAGGGGAAGCAGATCTTGGCACATCAACTTTTTTTCTTGGAATAATCTCCAAAGACTTCTTAAACTGAAAACACTCATATCTATTATTGATTTTATGAGTGTCATAAAGATTGCAGTGAGGGAGGAATGTCATTGTTTTTCTTGGGAGGATATTGTGCTTGAATAGCTATTATTCTGTTTTATTGTTCATTTGTGTATGTTGTATGTGTTGATTTTGTATGGCTGCTACCTTAGCCAGGTCTTCCTTGCAAAAAGAGATTTATGATCTCAATGGGACGTCCTGGTTTAATAAAGGTAAATACATAAATAATACAGGCAACCGACAATGTACAAAATACAACAAAAAGACAGCACAGTTATTGGATGGGGGTGTAATCATTCCACTTTAAAGAATTCTTTTTAAATTCAATTGTTTTTTTGAGTTTAATAGGGATGATGTAAATTTAATAATAAAATACATTTTGGATCCACAAACAAAATTTTTAAGTCAGGAACTTTTTTCAGTCCTCTTTGTTTGTGAATATGACATTACCCGAATTTAAAAATAATAATTATAAATGATTCAGTGGAATCTGTGTAAATTCTTATTATGGTCCTGGTTAATTTGGAAGAGATGTGACTTGTGAGGTGGGTCCAAAAAGACTGCAAATAAGGGCAGTAATAGAATGAATCAGTGAGACCTCTTTAGAGAATGTACATGTAATTTAAATATCTAGATATTTCAAACAATGTAGGTTGGTGTGATATATATTGTGTAACAGTTTTATATGTATTTCCCTGATCTTATTATTATACAATAAAGAGAAGGTAACATCCAAGATTTATTCCAATTTCAATTTGAAAACATGCTAGTCCAGAAATCTTTTCCTTTTGCTGTTCTTTTGCTGACACACAAATATCTATATTGTTACATTTAGAGTCACTTAGCTCCAAACCACTGATAACCAACTGAGGTTAAATTCTTACAGCATTTTCATATTGTAAATGGCTTCTGATTATGAATATTAAGCCTTCCGGAACTGCTTTAAACACAGTTATTTATTAATAATGGGGAAAGAATATTTGGCAATAAACTATTCATATTGAAAAAGATCACCATCAGTGTTAAACAGATAACTAAAATGTTTTATCCCTTTATCGATCCAGTTTGGTTTGAACAGATTTTTTTTTTTTACTTTTTTGTTCTTAACGTCCACGCCCTGACGCACAAACGATAAGACAAAAACGTCATTACGCCGAAAACAAAGGATTATGGGTAAATTGAAATACCGCTGTTTACCATGGCGACGGGGACGCTTCTTTCTGTTGTAAACAGATG
Organism: Apogon talboti; assembly: GCA_037367365.1. NCBI lineage: Eukaryota > Metazoa > Chordata > Actinopteri > Kurtiformes > Apogonidae > Apogon > Apogon talboti. The sequence goes on along the minus strand of JAPQRQ010036471.1, from coordinate 6,968 downwards.
CAGAGCATTTCTAACATTATTTCTTTTAATATATCCGAGTCCATTGCATTGCCAGCAGTTCATTATCCCTTTTAAGGAACCTAAAGACTGTGGCGTGGAGGAGTTTTTCGATATCTCAAGTCTGTCGTGTACCAAGTGCGGTTCAAATCAACGCCGCAGCCCAACAGGTCAGTTAGCACATACACACATGAACTGATTTAGCTAAGAACAACCCATGGGTTGTTTGTAGCTGTCTTTAGTTTTACTCTGAATGGAATTTACCGTGAAGTGGTTAGTAACCTACGAGAATTGATATGTTAGCCAACCAGCTAAATACTACAAGGTAAAAATCCGTTTGAAAGCTGTTCAAGAGGTTCCCTGATTAAGAGGAGAATCGTTACTTAAAAAGAATGACGATGGGCAGGCAGTCCTCTTTAAGGTCTAGAGTTCGACCAGTCTCGGTTTTGCTTAGATTAGCCTAAGGCTAATACACACGAACAGTCAGTTAGACTAACCACTGGCAACAGCTAACAAAAAGAAGGAAAAGATTAGTCGTTATTCGTGGTTTAATTAGTTTATTTAAAAAGGCATTGAAACAGAGCAGAATTCTATAACAGGGAGATTGTCAGTTAGTAAAATCTTAAAATGTATACGTCATCAAAACAGGTAATGCCACAGTAAATGCTTTCATTTATTTTGCATTAAAATACATGCAATTATATTCAATAGAGAATCTAGTCCCTTTGGAATATGGACAAAATACGATATCTGAGAACATCATCTTTGGCATTAAGAAATACTTTTTCTGAGATTCTATTGACTAAATGACATTGTTTCTTGCACTCCCGCAACTGTTAAATCTAACTGACCTGTAATATTTTCCTGAAACTAATAGTTCATTCAAGTGTAGTGGTTTGAGGGGGTGGCTGCCTTGTTGTTAGTTGAAAAAAAAAAGTCTTAATCTCAGATTGCAAGCAAATTAATTCTACTCTTGTGAAGAAAGTATAAGTGTAATTTAACTATTCTTCATTTGGCCTGGCACTCACCTATCATCAAACATGTCACCCATTCCTCACCATTTTGCTCTCATGTTCATGTGAGTTTTACTTCAACTTCAGAGCAGTTAAGTACCTAGGACTTCTCACTAGAAAGCCTCTTTGATCACTTATATGGTAATACATAAGGTTATACATCATTATTAGCACTGGCAAGCACAGGAACTGCCAGACTATCACATGTTTGGTGCACTTGCTGCAGTGTTGCCTGCACTTTCACCAGAAATGGAAAGTTGGTTGTAGTGGAGTTACAAGTTTAGATCAATTCAGTATTAGGAAAGCGAATACAGCTTACATTTGCTTCTTAACTTGACAATGTATAACATTCTGGAGTTTTTCTACTGCTTTCCTTCCTTTCACAGGTCTATCCTGCATTTGCCAAACTGGGTATCAAGCTCTCACCACTGACAAGTCGTCTATTTATTGTCAGAAATGTTCCCCTGACAAACCAGTATGTATCCGTCCCCTTAATCCACTCACTGCTGCCTTTGTCTTGTGTCCTTCATAATAATGGAATGACTGTTTTTTGATTGTTTTTTTGTTTTTGCACAGGCTGTAACATCAGATGGATTTGGATGTATTAGTTGTCCAGGCATTCTCAATGATGAGGGGAAATGCAGATGTCCGCAAGGAAATATCTTGGGTGAATTACTACAGACAGGACTCAGTGAAACTTGGATTATTAAATTTTTTGATTTGCTTTATGTTCAATGAGTAATGAACTAACTCTTACTCTGAACTTTTTCCAGTTGAGAGGGATGTCAGTGGAAATTATTTGGATGAGGCCAAGTGTGTAGCGTGTAACGGAAGCAGGCCAGCCTTGTCAGTTCCAAACAGCAGCGGAGACCGGTAACAGTACTATACATAGTTGAGCCACAGATCAAGTTGGCTCTCATATAAATTTGTGAAAGTGTTATGCAGTGGCTGCTACACTGTCAAACATGTGACTAATGTGCACCACTGACATAGTGCTGTTTAAGTGAAAAGTAAAACTGACCATCACTATTTTCTTACAGGTGTGAGAGATGTCAGGCTTCCTTCACTAACACTTCCTGTTTATGTAGTCCTCCTAATGTCCAAGTGAGATCAGTTTGTCTTCTATACTCATATCATTTTAAAAAATATATTATTCAGTTTTGCAGGGTAATTAATGTATTGTATAATTGATGGTAAGTGTGGGTTTTTTTCAGGCAGGAGGATTATGTTTCCCATCAGGCAGCCTCTCTACTAATGTGAATCCAAGTGTGAACTTTGCTCAACTGGTGAGTCTTATCATCAGCTCTTTTTCTCTGTCCATTCACTCTGCTATTTGTTTTTCTTTCAGTCTAACATATTTTGATTCCTGCCGTTGTGTTCTGTTCTACTTGCAGAAGATAAGTGTCCACTCTGCCTGGTTCGTCAAAAATCTGTATTCATCGTCAGCAGCCTGCCTTGTAATGCCTCTTTTTTGATTGATATATATATATTATTGGTTTTTTTTTTTATTTTAATGTTCTAGTAGGATAGACCTAGTCCTGTCACATTGTCACAAATGGTGTGAACGTCCTTTTTGACATACAGTGAATGGGAGGTTGTTTTGATGTAGCTGATGTTTATGATTAAGACACAGATATATCAAGTATAGTCAAAGAGACAATGAAGTTGCATTTTATACCATCTAAATTGGTGTTGTAAGAGGTATTAGGATTATTCATAGATGTTTTGTGTTTGTCGTGTGCATACAGGTCTACTCCAATCTGACAGCATGTCAGGCTCTCGGGAACATGTGTGTCATGAACATGCACTCCTTCAGCGCTGTGAGCACTGATGCCTGTGGTCTCTTTAACACCATCTTCAGATCCAGAGCTGCCTTGAGCTCAACTCAAGATATTTCATACTGGTAATTAACACCATCACGGCTTCTTACCAAAGTATCTGTACAGATGGGCTCTCGTTCACTATTAAACTTTCCTGTATGCGAACATTAAGCAAATGAAGTAATTTGTCTCCAGGAGAGTTAATTTGCCATGGCTGTATTATGGGGATGAGCCAGGGTTGGCCATTCGAGTACTTCAGACGAATCCAGTGCCCATTGGGTTCAGTTTTAGAGGCAAATATAAGGTATGTGTTGAACTTGTACTACACTGGAACATAAGCTGACAGACAGCTGTACAAAACAAACAGTGTCATTATATACTCAGCACTGATCTCATATCTCCACACCTCAAAATGTGCAGTGAACAGAAAAAAAATTGTGTCAATTGAGATCCACGTCTTTGACAGAATACTGAAATCAAGCTGATCGCTGCTGTTTATAACGTCAGAGGAGAGTTTCTCAGATGGGAAAAAATAAGAGGAGGTAATCTCCAGGTAAGATGTGCCAGCAGACGCAGCTTATCACCAGCAAATGTAACAGATTACATCCCCATTCTACCATCTGTGAATGACTAAAATCTCCCCTCTTTGTTCTCTTCATCTCTTGTAGCTTTGTCCAGACACAGCCAAAAGGCAGGAGGCAGCTTTTAGCTTTGGAACCGCCTACCAAGAAAGTGTGAGTGTCTCTGTCTTCATTTATCTCACTGACAGTATGTCAAATTCTCCTGTGATGTGCATTTGTGCTTAAAGTTGTCTGGCTGTGTGTGCAGTGTGATCTCAAAGTATCAGAACTGCTGGAGGTGTATCCTGAGCCGTTGTTCTATGATGTGTTTATGGACCTTGGTGATGGTGATAACAGAAAGCTTCTTCCCCTGCCCACACTGGTCACTAACCAACAATACAACGGAAGGTTCATCAACCAAGGTGGGATTTGATTTGATTTTTAGTGGCTGTGCATACAAGACTGTGCAATAGGTTTTTTTTTCAATATTTATTATTTTGTCTTTATATAGAAAGCATGAAGAACTGGTACCTGTCCCGACGTATATTTCTTGTCGACACCTTAAGTGGAAGAGAGAAGAGCTTGACAGACAAGCTAAAAGTCATCCGTCTGGTCAGCAGTGTCACAATAAGGTAGATTCCTTTGTCTACAGCACTGTTTGTAGACAAACCAAGTATATTTGTGTATTTGGAGTGAGTTTAACCCTTTAACAATAGCAATATTTCCGGCGCTGCATTTTGCACTTTACAGCTTTCAAATTACTGTAATTCCTGAACCGTTTCAGCATTGGAGAGCTGAGATCCTGAACTTTCTGACACTATATAACACTTTACGGCCGCAATGTGGGAGTCTATTACAAGTAGAAAGGAACTGTTTCAGAGACTTCCATACAGGCCAAAAAATGCCTGGAAATAACAAAAAATATGAAGCCATAATATGAACATTGAATGTTCAAGGCCAAAGTGCATGTTTGAGCAGATATAAAATAGTTGAAAGGTTATTTCTGTAATCTCAAAAAGTGTTGTTATGGACATTTACAGTTGTTTGTCATAATAGCTATTCTCAAAACTTCAAGTCCATTTTTTTTCTTTTTTACTAAAACACACTGTTTTAAGTGTTTATTGTTTATAATAATGATAATTAATGGCCACATATTGATGAGTTCTTCCTTAAAACTAAGGTGCAAAAGAATTGGCAAAAAAGACATTCTATGACACTTTTATTGCAAAGAAAACATGAAGACACCTAGGCGGCCTGTTGTGATGGCAGTGTTAAAAGGGTAAATAGAGCTGGTTTGTCAATCTGTGATGCTACTTGTTGAAATGTGTGTTTGTAGATTCCAGCTGGTTCCACGAACCCAGACAGGACAGGTCTACCCCCCTCTGATGATGGTAACCTATAATGATGTTCTAGTCACGGATATCAACACGCAAAAAGTGTCTGTGAGTTGGATGCACACATTCAGTCAGTTAGCTCACACTTTCTAAATCATTTGGAATATTAAGAAGACCATTTTTAAGCAGATCATGTTGTTAATTTATTAATAATAATAATAATAATAATAATAATAATAATAATAATAATGATGGATTAGATTTCTATAGTGCTTTTCAAGGCACCCATTGATCCATTATTCATTCACTCTCACAGTCACACTCTAGTGGTGGTAAACTACATTTGTAGCCACAGCTGCCCTGGGGCAGATTGATGGAAGCATGGCAATTTAACAATATATGTGGTTGCTTTATAATTATTTATCATGAGAACATATTCTTGGTCATATTTATGTTTCCAGACAACTTTTGCGGTGGAGTATGAGATGGATCAGAATGAAGCTCGTGTGAAAACAGATGTGAGTGCATCTATCAGTGTAATATCATCTGCTAAATTGTCCAATATGAAACCAATTTAATATGCTCTTTTGGACAGTGCTATATTGAGAGTGTAAAGTATGATTGTATGTGTGCAGACTGCTCTAGGGGTGATGGGTGGTGTAGCAGTGTTGTGTTCCCTGTTGAAAACAGTCAGCTGGAAGAGGAGGATCGCCTCACCTCTCATTGACGCTAAGGTACCCCATCATGAATATGTCCTAATGTAAAACTCTTCGTTGATTATGTCGATGTAAAGGTTGTTATATTATGCTTCTGTCTTTCCTCCGCCTCAGACAATGTTCACATTTTTGCTGTTCTACGCCGGAGATTTGGCAAATGTTTTCTTTGTGGTCACTGTTGGAACTGGACTTTACTGGCTCATCTTTTACAAGGTAAATTTTGCTTTTCCCAACAAGACAACTTTCACATTTAAACATTATTAAATGTATTTTTTGTTCTATACTTTCTCCTTTCTGGTGCTTTTATCTTCAGTTTCAATTACTTGTTTTCTCTCTTCTCTGTAGTCATTGAAGGTAAGTCTTTTTTTTCTTTTTTTTTCCTTTACCCTCTTTGCCTGAAGTATATATGATGAATACACACACATACACACACGTGATTATTTTTGTCTACAGGATATGACTGATTTGTGTCTGTGTGTTTAGGCCCAGCAGTTTGTATATGTGCTGTTACCACTTCCTGCTCAAGAAGAACAGTTTGTGACGTACATTGGCTGCGCCTTTGCTTTGAAGGTGAGATCTCACACTGCCACTGAGATGGGAAAATTGTTGTGATTGTGTTGATGTTGAACCCCTATGGTTTTGGTGTGCATCTATTATAAATATTATGGAATATATATTTGTATGAAGGCGGTGCAGTTTCTTCACAAGCTGACCCTACAGTTGTCAGTCGATGTGTTCCTCATTGACTGGGAAAGGCCACGAAACAAAGGCAGCAACAGGACGGCGCAAGGTACAGACACAGTTACTCTTTTGTCACAAAGGTTCAAGCCACTCAGACTGTAAAATGTTTCTAAGAAGCATTTTTTTTTTTTTTTACATTTTTCTCTATCAGTGACTGGTGAAGTGAAACATGACCCCTCTCCAGTCAGCATCTGGAGGACCTACTTTGTGGCTAACGAGTGGAACGAGATCCAGACCATCCGAAAGATCAGTCCAACCTTTCAGATCATGGCCGTGCTCTTCTTCCTTGAAGTACATCTCATTTACTTTGACACAGGATTTCTTTGCTTTTTCTTATGTCCCTTTTATTGTTCTTTGTGTTTCATTGATGACGTGTCTCCCTGTGCTGCTTAGGTGTTGGGTTTTTCTAACCTGGCTCTGAGGGACGCCTTGCCAACGTTAGAGCGCTCCCCGCAGGCGTACACACCTTCCTACAGCCTGATCCTGCGCTATGGGCTGGCTGCCACACTGTGGCTCTGCATCGGATTTCTGCAGGTAAACATGCCACCAAATCTTCTGGTCCTTTCCCTTGTCCACAATCCCCTGTCCACCTTGAGTCATATGTCAAATGACACAGATACATTATGGCTGAGAGCTCTTTTAAAGATAATTTCTCCTTGTAGGTGATATTCTTCACCGTATTTTATGAGTGCTTTGTGGAGGATAAAATCCGACAGTTTGTGGATCTCTGCTCTGTCAGTAATGTAAGTAGCAATGTACAATTTATCTAATGTAATTGTATTCACAT
>JAPQRQ010036468.1:0-11888 GCA_037367365.1 Apogon talboti | reverse complement strand
CAAACCCAAACCCGTCTCCCTGAAGCCTCCTGTCCCACAAGTCATTTATCACCCTGTTTGGACAACTCGGTCTCTCCTCCCCCTTCCTGTAGCAAAAGCATGATTTCTAATTAAACCTTCTAACTGTGAGGTTAAGAGCCAATTTCATGCACCTTACTCTTGATAAATAGGCAGTGGCCCTTCACTCCTTCAGCCCGTTCCCTATCTGTTGTGGCCAGGCTGCTCCGGCATTACCAGTCTTTAGCCCGCTCCATTCCTCTGAATTTCACTTTTTCCGAGATAAGTTTCATCAGTAATAACATCTATTATTCATCTTTTCTTCAGAAATGTCATTAATGGGGAGTCAATGAGGGAGCAATGAAGTGAGAAGACGTGGGTATAGGCCATTTATTGCTTAAATAATTCTAATGGGCACAATAGGAAGCGTATCAATTCAAAGTCCTACCAAATACGTTTCATGAGCTCCAGGGTCGAAGCGTTAAAACAGAAAAGCCACTCCAAGACTCCAGCTTTTCTTCAGGTGTTGGAGCCCGAGCATTAATTATTTGGCTCTCATAAGACTCATCGATTCCTCCTGAAACACGATCCCAAAAAAAAAAAAAAAAATGGCTACTCATTTTTGCAAAGCAGAAGAATAGGAAGAGGAATTGATCAGAGTCTTTGACGGAAAGTCATGCCTGAAGGCTCTGTTGGACCGGGGATTAATTACTATCTTTGCTCTGCGAAAGGAAACATTGATCTGAGTGAGTGAAGAAAAAGAGGATTAATGACAGGCAGCTTTATGTTGATTAAGATTAAGTGAGACAGAAAAAAAAGAGACAAATTTCAATGTCTGACACTTCAGAGGGAGATGATTAGTGATTTGACTGTGAAGCTCAAGCAGACTTAACAAAGACGGTATTCACTTAACATTTACCTTTATGTCCTATTGATATAACTCCTGATGTAGTAGCATAACGATAGTCATTTACTTTGATTGCTCAGCGCCTGTATTTAGATGTATTGTTGTATTTGATAGGATTAGAGGCAGTGGAAACACATGGAGAGACAAAAACCTGGACGACAATTAAACTGAGGTGTCTGCAGTTATCTGTTATGTATCCTCACACCTACACAATAGAAGACAAAATGTTCATTAACACTCACATGGAATTTACAGACATTAATTAGCGATAATGCAAACCACATTTCCAGAAAGGTGAGACATTTCATTCCATCATATTACACTGGTCTACAATTTTTTTTATTAATGATCTGCTTCAGACATTAAATGTGTTAAATGTTATGTATTTTAATCAGATTAATTGGAAAACAAATGACCAAAGTGCTGGTTTGCTGGTGTTTTCCAGGTCTATGATAAAATGTTATTACACATATATATTGGTTTCTGTACATTTATACAATGGCTGTGTAAATGTTCCACTAGATAGAACCTGTACAGTGAATGTATTGTCATGTACAGACAGTGTTTAGAAGTAGATCTGGTAGATCTGACACTAATATTCCTTTGGAGTTAAACCCATTCTGTTGTTAATTGTTGAATTTCACATTTTGACCCAAGACTGTATCTTGGAAACTTCAGCCAACCATCATTTTTGACTTGATTTTCTTTTATCAGTGAGTCACACGTGGTAAAATTTCACTACTTTTATTCTGGAAGCATTTTACTTGTCGACCAGTGTAATTAGTTATTCAGGTAGTTTAAAACGCATCACTCATCCACTAAGAGGCAGTCCACATGGTACTTAACAGGGTTTTAATGAGAAAAGTGTAAAAAAAAAATACAAACAATAGCCACTGCCATTAATTTAACATTATCTATTAACTATTTCCTACACCATAAACTTAATTAGGTGCTTTAAAATACAATAACATTACTCACAGAAAATGCCACATCAGATGAAACCAAGGGAAAGACAGTAAATACAACCTCCTAGATGAGCACATGGTCCTCAACAAATACGTTTATTCTATTAATTAATTACATTTATTGATGAAGATGTGGAGTTTGTCCTCAAGTGCCTTCAATAGCAGCTCACGGCTACTAATGAGACAATGCTAATGCTAATGCTAGTTACAATATGTGTGTTAGGATGGGTAAAATGCAGAGGCCGACTTTCCCAATGGGGATGATAAAGTGAGTGAATCTTAACCTTTAACCTTTATGTGAGAAAATGAAAATGATCTTTTTCTCCTGGAAAAAGATTATTAATAAAGTATTTTTACAGATAAAGTTCAGGATCCAGGGCTTTTTGCAGCAGCATCTAGTGGCCGTTGGTGGTATTACAACTTTAAGACAGTTCTGCATTGACTTCATATCAGAGCTGAGGTTTCTGCCCCTTTATTAACTGTATGGAAGCCCACTAGTCTTATCCGACGATAAGGAGCAGAGATTTACAAGGCGCCCCTGAACACAGCGCGAAATCCTCTCCATGTGAGTTCCCATGAAATGGCAGTACTTGTGTCCTATTGTCCATGAACGCTGGGTGCTCAACCAGGAGATTGACCTGTAAACCCCGATGGTGTTTATATTAGATGAGCTTTGGGTAATAATTTTAATACTCTGCATTATTTATTCCAGCGACACTGAGATCAATATGGATTGATGGTTTAGCCTTGGCTCATCTCGGGGGCGGAGCTTCCTGGTTTACAGGGACGGGGAGCTCTTCGACTGAGGGAGAGAAGGTTTTCATTTTCATGCAAAGATAGTGTGTAATTATTATCCTGTCTAGAATGATCATGTAAGGCACAGGTGTCAAACATGCGGCCCGTGGGTCAAAACCGGCCCACCAAAGGGTCCAATCCGGCCCGTGGGATGAATTTTGCTTTATAGAGGCTGTTTTAACCCTGAAACTTTTTGTGCAAGACTATATAACACATTTGTTGCTTTATTGTTCAGCTGAAAACAGTGGAAATCCTTTCTTTGTATTTGTTCACCTAATTAAATATCAAAGCAAATTGATCACAGGCTTTAGTGTTTTAATGCTTTTTAGTAAGTCGTCACTAATAAAGACAGAAGAGACAGAGTATTGGTCATCTACCTCTAATATAACCCGCTGAGGAGCAGGTCGGAGGATCAGTTACCATGGTGATTGTTCCTGGTAAATACTGAACCACCTCAGAGACACTGAAAACCCAGATTAGAGCCATAAGTCCCACAAACCCCTTCATTCTGCTTCATGATACAGACCTCTGACGACACCCTAACCCACACAGAACTGCACTGGTTCGGGTTTCTGATGTTTATTCTGTAAAATTATCAACTCAAGCCCAACAGCGTCCCCAGCTCCTCAGATTTCATTAAATGTTCTCAGCTGAACATCTCTGATTCCCTTCGTACATTCATAAAGTAATATTATTAGTCTGGTTATGAAATTTCAGTCTTATATAATAATTTGTTTTCAGATATTTGGGATATCAGAAAACTGGTTGTGACACTGAATTTACTGCATAAACGGCTAATCCAGAAAAAAATATGTGTGAAAAGTCAGTTTCTTGTTTTTTTTTAGCAGAATCATTAGTGGCGGCAAAAATGTAGATATTTTTCCAAGTTTCGTAAACAAACCTTCAAGAACATGCTGCGATCGAAACGAAATTTGGTGTAATTATGTAGCTCAGTGAGATCTACCAAAATTGTCAGAGGGGCCGATGACATCAGACCAACAGAAAGTCCGCCATTTTGAATTTTTGGTGATTCGCTGACCATCTATTTGACTGAACTCCTCGTGGGGATTTGACACAATTGACTTCAAACTTGGCCAGTTAAGTCTTAAAAGGTTGTGGAATGAAAAGTTACTTACAGATTTGGCGGGTGACCTTCGATGTGTCCAGGGTGGGGCGGTGAATTTTGTTGTCTCGCCACGGAAAATGAAACGCTCATAACTCAGCCATTTTTCGTCCAATCGACACCGAACTTAACGTGTTTGATAACAGTCCCGCCTTGAAGGAAATGACATAACAATATTGAACCTGACTCATAGCGCCACCTATTGGTGGACAATAGAAGTCACATCTAACTCAGTATTGCTACATCCTCAGTCACATCAGACCTGCAGACCCCCGTGGTCCCGCGGTTGCGAAACCCGTTGACTGTGGCCCACCCCGGGTTGCGTGGGGGCGCAATGGCCCGTCATAACTGCTCGTAGTTACTAGTTTTTATTGCTATCATGCATTTGGACAACAAAAAGTTTGTCTGGATGCACCTTAAATGAACTTAAAAGCTTCAAAATTCTGTGGTCAAATGTTACACCCTGTATAACCCCCCTCCTGATTGGTGGAGTCGAATTAATTTAACTATGAGGACCAGTTATGTGCTTGTGTCCCATTTAATCTGACAGGGCACGGGACAGGATGTGTCCGGTTTATGACAAACAGGTTTTATAGACATGACCATCCTCGTGTTAAAGATGAAGACCTGCTTGTAGGACGACATTTCAACGTCAGACGGTCCGGTAAAAACAGGCGGCGAAGTCAGACTGGTTGTAAACAAGCCTCCGACGGCTGACCCCCATTATCGAAACCACTTTATTTGGAGATAAAAGTGAACTCACCTGAAATTATAGTAATTATGTCCTGTTGTCCATGAAGGCTGGGTGCTGAACCGGGAGATTGTTCGATGTTTACAGATGAGCTTTGGGTGATAATTCCACTTCTCTGCATTAGTTTATTTCAGCGGCGACTGGACCAAAAGGCGGCTGATGGAACCAGGACCCGGTTCTACTTCCACAACAGCCTTTAACCTGTTTCCAAGTGACCAGACATTTTGGATTCAGTATGACGTTCTGATGCATAAAGTGAATAAAAAAAAAGACATTTATGAAATTACATGTAGCATCTCATTCTAAAAACTGGACGAATAAGAAATCGTTCAGCATGGAGGTCCCTGTTCCCTTCAACCATCCAAAGACATGGACTGTAATAGGTTAATTACTCTAAAGACCCAAAGGTGTACACCTGACAGTGAATAGTCGTCAGCTCTTCCACAAATTAGCAACTTATCAACGTCAGCTGGTATTGCCTCCGAGCCCCAAAAAGAATTAACCTGTTCACCCATAGAGACCCAAACAGTGGATGGTGACCTTAAACATCTACTGATCTAATCTGTTTAATACCTGTCGATCCACTAATCCTATCAATACATGTAAACAATTGGTGTAAAATATTGTCTTTTCATGGTCATCAGATATGACCCATTTGGACGTCCAGAGGCTCCGTAGTTACCATGGAAACACGTCATCTTCTACAACTTCTACATCATTGCAACTTACAGATCACAGTGGATCTACAAATACATAAACATTTAGCAAAAATTGGTAAAACTGCACTTACTTCTCTTAAGACATTTCAGGTTGTTCATATTTGTTCAGGTTATTCATATTTTTTGTGAAAAGATAGTTTGTAAATGTACTGTAAACATTTTCATGTGAACAAAGAGAAAAATTTGGAGTTGTCAATATTTATAGGTTATTATAATAGTATTACCACTTCATATTGAATGTGGAACCTGAACTCAAATGATTTTTAAACCCTTGATTGTTATTGATATCGTCAGCATAACTTTTTTCTTCCCACTGGGCCGGATTGAACCCTTTGGCGGCCCGGTTTTGGCCCGCGGGCCGTATGTTTGACACCTGTGCATTATAGTATTTGTTACACAGTACAAATACTTGGTTGTACTACTTTGTTCAGGCTCAGTTTGTCACAGTTTTCCTATTTATTCCCAAAGTATTAAACCTCATTCTCTGAAGTCAATGCACAAACCCAATTATTGAATTAATCCACCTTTTTTGCATAACGTTAACCACGTCCCCACGCGGTAAAACACATCTGTTGTGGTGACATACTTGTAATCCATGATGGCGGTAAATACTGCGGAGGTTACACATCTGATCGACCGACTCTCTGGGATCTTCAGGTGTTTCTTTATTTCCGTGCAGAATCGTCTTCCTTTTGTTGCAACGGCCTCAGTTCCCTGCAGAGATCAATAAAATTTAATCTTATCCCATCTTATTAAGATTTAATCTCACAGTCCAGTGCACACAGAAGAAAGTACACGACCCAGCACGAAGCCCGGCTAATTAAGAACAAACCAAATGTACTTGATTTACCATTTCTCTTTTCTCACATAAAAACCAGGTGGGTGTTTCGGCAGAATTTCTTCCACTTTTAACTTACATTGTGACATTTTGAAAAGCATCTCCATTGAGTGGGCAGGGTTTAAGGTCAGACCGAAGCAATTATCAGGTCAGGGCTTATCTTAGAGGTTGAATAAACCAAAATAACAACCCTTGTCCCCAATCTGCCTCCGCTCAGTCAAACCGGTTATTATGGAGGCTTTTAGTTGTTTCGTGCCAAGTGCAAAATGATTTTATTTGCATATTTTGAGAAAAAAACTTCTAATAATTATGTGCCATATGAGACATTGTGGACACACTTGTCTCGTTCAGACTTCACACCCTCGAACCCTTGAATGCGTAACTGCTGATGTAAAATGAAGACTTGGCTGGAGCATTACTTTGAGGTTTCAACAAGTTACATTTAAGTCCTTTTAAGACCTTTTTTTTAAGACTACTTAGAACAGAATTTAATGCCTATTTCACATCCATACTTGCAAAAATTCATGACTCCTAGAATTTAAGTAAATGTATTGATTTACTCCAACGCCTTGGTTCCCACTGTTCTGAGTCATTCTCACCGGGGGCTGAAGAGTTAGCGATAATTGGGAGGAGTAGGGTACTGCTGGTATTAGAAATGTCAGAATTTGGAAAAAAAAGAAAGGAAATAAAACTATGACGCTTATGTGGCACCTCAAAACATGGAGCCGACATTACACTTTGTAAACAATGAATCCAAAGTCTAAACCACTGACATAATACCAAACTGTTTTATCTTCATTCACCTCTCCTTCACATCTACACATCACCACAGGTTGAGTGTGGACCGTTGTTTGCGCTTGTTCGTTATGTGATTAGGCCCAATGACAAACCGACTTCCTGACCTGCAGTCACCTCAGTGGTGAAAACACCAAATTTACTTTAATTTAGATTTTGTGACGAGTAACAATACCGTGCATTAAAAAGATATCGGAGTAGAAGTATGTAATTGAGTTAGGAAATGTAGTGAAGTAAAAGTGAAAGTAAACAGAATAAAAAATACTCACTAAAGTACAAATTCTCCTAAGACATACTTGAATACAGTAGTGTTATTACTGCATTACTATACAACACTGCTCATGAGTCCTACCTCTTTTCATGGCTGTATAAAAAAGTTTGCCTTTGAGTCTTCACTCTGAATAAATAACGTGACCTCTAAAAGTCTCCTGTATACCATAAAACCCAACCCCGGTCCATTATATGCTTAAAAACTGCATGGAAGTCTGTCTTAAACTGCAGCTGGTACTCCTCCCTGTGCAAGTCGTCTTTTGAGCTGTGAAAGGGAAATCCTTTCACAGAGCCCTGTCATTGGCAAAATGATGAGTCACAAGCAGCAGTTAATGACGGGGCCCATTTGGGAGGATAATTTCCAAATCCGTCACCGCAGAGCGAGAGGGGCTGAAATCCACCGATTCATATTTAGAGTGAGATCCCCACTTCCAAATATCATTATCATTTGGTTCTATATGTCCTACGGTTTTTCACTTTCAATAGAGCAAAGTCATATTTATTTTCTTCTGCTGTGTTTGACAAAAGTGTAATTGGAAAAGAAAGGCTGCGAGAGGAAATAAAAAAGACAAAATCAGCTAGAATATATGTTTTCTTAAGGAAAGAACGAAGCAGCAGCCGACGATGCTTCATTCTGAGGGTTGGACTGTTCTGGGAACAATGTACTCTCCACTTATTTTATTTATAATGACAAGTGCATTAACCCATAAACACCCAGACAACCACCAGGGACCAAATCATCTACCAATATAAAATGTTTAATAACTTCTGATCCATTAAACTTATCAATACTTGTAAATAATTGGTGTAAAATACAGTTTGTCGTCTTTTCATGGTCATCAGATATGACCCATTTGGACGTTCAGAGGCTCCGGAGTTACCGTGGAAACACCGTCATCTTCTACAACACTGATCCACCAGTAAAACCCATAGAGTTGGATCAATGACAGCGGATGGAGATGCTTGGTTTATGTTCAGTTAATGAGCGATTTAGTTGAAAAAGTCAAATTTTCTTCATTTTTCTGTTTCTGATGTTATGACAATTAACTTTAATCTGAGTTTTTATGAACATCTACATAATTGGTGAATTAAATGCGAGAAAATACAATATTTTTCACTGAATAAACGCAAAACACAGAGGATAATATTATAACAAATGGTGATAAATTGCTCAAGAAAGGTTAATTAGAGAGAAAAATTCATTTGGGAACTGCTGCTGAAAAGTAACACTGGGTCTTTATGGGTTAAAAAAACACTCTCCCTCTCTGAGTTTATTTCAGAAGTCCTGCCACAAAGGAGAAGCACCCAAACTAGAAAATTACATTTGGAAATAAAGGGAAAAGGAGTTTCTATTGGCCAAACACATTTAGCATCAGTCTCTGTGATATGGAAGTTCAGCCAACATTACTCAGCTTCACCTTCACAGTCTTTTTTGCTTTAATTTCCTTGGTAAACACATTTATTCAAACACTTGATCTCACTGCTGTCCAAATGAATCACAAGGTTACACAAACCCGCATAGTTTAAAGAGACACAAGGAATTATGGGTCATCCGGGCACCGCCGCCGCCCTCATAATGCACTCTCTTATGACTAGTGTTGAAAAGAAAAGCAACCTTTTTTATTTAAGGTCACCTGGAGTTAACAGTGACTCAGTTAAATGCATTATTGACCTCTGAACACATGTTTTGGGTCATTCCTCTGGTGTAGTCCTGTTATGTAACATACGACCTCTGAAATCAGCATGAAAATCAACAACCCAGGAAGGATTAAAAAGAGATTAAGGTTTCAAAATATCAAGCATTTCTGAAACTACAACAAGCTACCTTAAAAGAAGATGCTGGTTCAAGAAGGGCACGAAAAGGACATCAGAGGCCATAACCGGTACAGTACATTATATTTAAGACTGTGTAGCTCTGTGTGAGACTGTGTTGTCTCACAGGCATACCGTTACTCAAACTGGTTATGTGTAAATAATGCAGTATTGTGTGGCCAGCAGGAGGCGCTGTAGGTTACATTACCCACTGATCTAATGAACAACAGAGGAAGCAGAGCATCCTGTTGTTTTCCATCTAAAACAGTAGTCATTAAAAAAAAATATTAATTCTCCTCATCAGTCCACATGACCTGTTGTGCTGCACATTTTCATATTTTATCTGAATATCTGAGGAGAATAGCTGATCAGTCGCATTAATTCAGAAAAGGGTGTTTCCAGGGTGTTAAAAGGGAGAGTTGTTTTTGCTAAATTCTGAAACTTGCATTTCCATTAACATTCACATACATGCTGACACTGATTCTGACCCGTGTTCTCTGATCCATAGGGGTGCTGCTGTCACTTACTATTACAAAGAGAAAAAGAGCTATTAAAAAAATTATATTGAACATATTATTATTAGGAAAAAAATCTCATTCTCTGTTCTATAGTTCAACATTTACCAAGGTTGTCACTGTTTCTACAAACTAAAACTCAGACACTTGTTTTAACAGTCACTCACTATAGCACTGTCTTATAATCATCGTGTGCTGCGTCAGCTGATAGTTTACATTATAGCTCTGTTAGCTTAGCTCTGTTTTTAGACAGAAAACAGCCACAGTAAAACAAACAACGTCAGAACTGTCACAGTTTAGTCTGAACCGTGGATCAACAAACAGGAACTTAGCCAACATACAGTAATAACATCCCATAATAACTGTATACCTTCATCAGCCTCATAATCAAACTCACCCATTCAATTGAATCAATGCAAATGGATTAGTAATGCCTTAAACTACTGCGTTACAGCAAAAAGTAATCTGTTACTGTAATGCATTACTTCTGTAAGGTGTTACTCCCAACACTGCAGCTTGGTAAGTTTAGGTTCCTTCATAATCAAAGACAGTTTAGACGTTACATTTCCCTCCGTATGAACGTCTGCACATCAGTCAGTGTTCTTCTCCATCTGAGCCTGTATCTCCGGAAATACTTGTTTGTGTGAGACCGTTCCCTGATTGATTAGGCATTTGCAGGGAGGCAAAATACCAAGCAACATGTGGTTGTGTTATGATGTTACCCAGCAGTCCTATTGACTTGAAGTGTTTGGATTTTACCAGGTGCACGGCAAATCTCTTGGTTGAAATTATAACAGCCTATTTGCCATGTGGTCGACAGAGGCAGTTTGTAGTTTCAATTGAATTTTATCTCAGCAGCCAGCTATTTGCAGATCATTACACAGGGAGTGCAGGCCCTAGATTGCCACTAGAGCGGCGTGTGCGTTGCGCTGGTGTGTTTGCTCGTTCATTTATTTATGCTCTTCAAATCTCAACACCGTCGCTGCTCATTTGGGATGCTAACAAACTGGTTCAAGGTTGTTGCATTGGGACACATAGACGGAGAGGAGGAGAGGGAGGAATGCGTTCGGTGCCAGCTTGCTTCATTTCTGTGCTGGCAGGCTTTATCACACACCCACACTGTGTTGCCATCATATAAAATGTTAATTTGAGAAGTGTAACATTGTGGGACGAGGGCTGAATCGCTGCCAACACATTCAAGTCCAGGAATGAGACAGGCAAAGGCCAACGCCAATGAACCGGAGAGATACACCACTGCTGGTTTAACTGTCCATGACCTGCCGTCTACAACAAACATGCTCCGAACACAGATGAACGTTTCATAAGCTCTGGCATCAAATCCCATTTCTTCACAGAGCTAAACTTTTCATTTTACTGTCAGGACACGTAGCTCGTTCTGCCTCTCGCCATAAACTCAGTGTGTTGCCGTGTTCTTATTAAAAGAGCTGATTCTTCTCTGTGCTGGATAAATTGCTTCACGCGCAAAGCAGATGTAACAACTGCTAATGTGGAGCCTGTGTTAACATCTTTGTGGCGCGTTCTCCCTGTTCGGCTTGGCACACCTCCACAGATGTTGAGAGGCTTGTCTCGCCCCAGGGAACATCTGGAACCACCCACGATCTGCTTTCGTCTTGTGCAAATGTGGAAGAGGATTTCACAATCATCAGGACAAAAAGTGGGAGGAGTAATAACAGTCAGTTTATCACGGTTGACCGTTTGGTAATTAATGCAGAGAAAGAAAAGTCAGTCAGGAGAGTGAAACCAAAAAGTTTATTGGGGGTTTAGGGGGTATTATTGTCAGTTTTAACCCATAAAGACCCAGAGCTACTTCTGTGGCAGTTCCCAAATGAATTATTCTCTATATTTAACCTTTCATAAGTGACTTATCAGCATTTATTATTATATTATCCTCTTTGTTCCCCTCCACCCCCATATCACATATGTACATGTGCAGCTATGATGATGTAAATATGTAAATAACATTTAATTCTAATTCAAATATTTTATTTATATAAATATTCATATACATACCAAATTTCTTATTTTTACTCTTCATAGTTTGATTTTCACTCGTTTGTGGTTTTTCTCTGCACTTGCTTGTTGTATGTTGCTGCTGTTAACTGTGAAATTTGGGATAAAGTCTTATCTTATCTTATCTTATCTTATCTTATCATATCTTATCTTATCTCATGTTGTTTCAGTGAAAATCAGGTATTTTCTTTTATTTAATTCACTGATCATGTAGATGTTCATAAAAGCTCAGATTAAAGTTGGTTATTATATCAAAAACAGAGAAAACTGAAGAAAAAGTGACTTTTTCAGTTAAATCTATCCTTAACTGAACATAAACCCAGTGTGTCCATCCACTGTCATTGATCCAACTCCATGGGTTTTACTGGTG
>JAPQRQ010036467.1:0-11896 GCA_037367365.1 Apogon talboti | reverse complement strand
GTAATTTTTTGTTTAGTAATATTTAAGTTATTTATATTGTTTACATTTGTTATGGTACTGGTGACATTTTATGTTTTTGCCCCTGAGTTGTATTTAAAATAAAATAGACACAACAAAATAACAAACACTTAATTTAAAAAAAAATAGTCGTTTAGATTAGTCGACTAATCAAAAAATTAGTCGAAAGATTAATTGTCAGAAAATTAGTCGTTATCGGCAGCACTAGTCAAGACCCTTGCAAGTACATCAGTCACAAAAAATCACATATGTCCACCTGCAGGGGGTGCTATAACCAAGGCCAATGCTTTTTGGTCCTTGTCAAATACGAGGTCTCCACCCGCACCCAGCTGTGACAGTTTAGTCACTACACAAGTAAAAACCCAATCTCATCTGGAGATGTGGAATCCTTCCGGATACACTCCTCACATCAGTGCTGCGAAATGGTGAGATTCTCATTGTCACTGGAAGAAAAAGGTATGTGCACAAAGTAGCCTTGCACAAGTCAATGCAGGTCAATTCTGGTCCCAGCACAGACGGTGGAAAGATATATGGGGCAGTGGGCCGCTCAGCTGATTTTGGTATTGCTTTCAATGACCTGTTGATGGTGTCGGACTTCTACATTGCTTAAAGTTGAAGGAAAAGAAAGTGCTGAACTCGTTTGATTGTGATTGTTTGGACAAAAAGTGCAATGGTCTTCCACAAGGTTTCATCATAGAACAGTCGAAATGTCGAAGCACCTTTTCTTAAGAAAATGCATTTGCTAATTATGAGTGAAGTGACTCCTGTTAAAGTTGAAACTGAATTCACAGGTGTGCAATGTGATGCGTTTGGAAAAAGAACAATAAAGTATAGTCATAAGGGACTTGCAATGAACATGGAAAAGCTTCAAAAAGAAAGGAGTGTAAACTTTAAACAGGCAAGCAAACTAAAGCTGAAATCAGTGCACTATTGGAGTCCAAGGAAAATGTTTCTGTTATTCAACAAAACCTGAAGAAGGTCAAATCTCTGTCTAAATGTATGTAAACATCATAACATATTGTTAACTAGGTACTCTCTCCCTGATGAGGAGTGCAGTAGACCAGAAGCATGGTTTCTAGTAAAAAAGGCTGGCTATGACACACTCATTCAAGAAGTATCAGCATGGTTAGATGAAAACAGAATTTCAAATATGGATGGTGATTTTGGTGATGACAATCATGATGATGTAGGCCTAAGTGCATATGGTAATAACAGTAACAAAACTAATGATGGTGAAGATGCAAAATCAGACTGTTACGATGACATTAAGCCTGGAGATAGTGTGTCTAATATATCAAGCAAACAGTCAAGCAGAAGAAGCCATTCTAAGTCATATGCTTCCAGCACCTCGCCTGCACGTTTAAAGGCGAAGGCAGAAGAAGCAGCTTTAATGGAGCAAGCTGCTGCACTGCAAAGGAAACATCAACTGGAGGCTGAAGAGGAGAAACGCAAGCAAGAGTCAACTAAGTTAAGAAAAAAAAGGGAACAACTGGACTAGGAGACACAGATAGCAGCACCTGCTGCACAGCTTTCTGTGTTGGAAGGTGGCGACACAGGTGTAAGAACCCATTCAGATGGAATGGATTCTTATGTGAATGAGGGCCTTAAACAAACAAAAGCTTCAGTTTGATCCACAGGCAAAGGAGTTTGTACCAAAGGGGAACATAATGATTCTGGACCAAGGCTTGAGGAAATTGCCTGTTGCTCATGAATTGGATGTGCAACCAAAATTACATATGCAAGCACTTTCCCAAGACCAACTTCAATGTTTTGGAGCCTCTGATGCAAAGGATTTTGATTCTGGACCACCACTGGCATCAAACAATGGAACATCTCATATTTTGCCTTTAAAGCACCAAGCCCAAAATGTTTCATCTTCAGGCACTGCCCCTTTTCTGTCCGTTGCTGCCCAGGAACAACATATGCAAAAGCTTCAACAAAATGTTGCACCAACCCAAATGATACTTGATCATAATGCTGTTGTTGGACTCATGCAGAGACAGAATGACATCACAACAATGCTTGTGCAACATCAAATGTCAGCTAGTTTACCACAAAGAGCTTTAACTATATTTGATGGGGATCCACTGCAGTTTACATCTTTTATTGGGACTTTCAAACATTGTGCTGAAGAAAGAACAAGCAGTTATCTAGATTGTTTGTATTTTCTGGAACAGTACACCAGAGTGCAGCCAAGAGAGTTTGTGCAAAGTTGTCTACATATGATACCACAGCAGGGTTATCAAAGACCAAAGAATCTTATAAAGGAGCACTTTGGCAATGAGTACAGAATCGCAACAGTATATAGAGACAAAACACTTGAATGGCCTGTTTGTTAAGGCGGAAGATACTAAGGCATTGCAGGAATTTGCATTGTTCCTCAGAGGTTGCTGCAATGCAATGACAGAAGTTGAATATTCCCTCAAACATGAGGTCAGTGGTTATGAAATGGCCATACAAACTACAAGAACAAGGTTTTAGGGCCAAATTCCCTAATATGGTAGACTTCCTGGAGGGTCAAATTCTGGCGCATCCATTCTATGGTGATATCTCAGGTGGTCAACAAGGTTCTTTAATAAAGATTGCTAATAGGAGCAAGCAGCCATCCAAGAGCAGCAATAAAGGAAGCAGTTTTGCCACCACTGTTTCACCCACCAGTCGTGTAGTGACTCCTAAGTCTACAGTATCTAAAACGCAAAAACAGTCTGCAGCATCCAAGGAGACCTCTACAGAGTCATGTGTTGACTGTCAAGAATAGCTTCCATTATTCAGGTTCAGAGTTGGAGAAGATTTCTCAAAGGGAGAAGATTTAATTTCTGAGGGGCAAAGGCATTTCTTTTGGTTGTTTAAAGGTTGGTCATATGAGCAAGGAATGCCAAAGACACCCAACTATTCAACATGTTCACAACAAAACTATAATAAATAAACCAGAGGAAACAACGGTCAGTAGTGCTCTTGTCTCTGTTCAGGCACATGGTTGTACTGGGGCTGGAGATCATGACTACCATTTTCGATCATCGCAGTGCAACTGAAATCTAAGAAAGGAAATAGGGTGTTATGACCCTGAAAATACAGCAACTTTTTGTACCAGCAGTGTACTGAAGAAGTTGAATCTGCAAGGTACAGAGACCAACATTTTGTGGTGTACCATGGGTCAAGAAAAGGTTGTTGAAACCTGGACTGGACGTGTCCAGACTAGATTGTGACCAGTTTGTGGAACTCCCAAAGACATTTGCACAGGAAGCCATTCCCGTCTCAAAATACAACATTCCTACTCAGTGAGATATTGAAAAGTGGGAATATTTGAAGGACGTCAGGATCCCAGAATTGGACGCTGATGTGGAAATTTTAATTGAGACTAATGCACCAAAGCTGATGGAACCCTGGGAAGTAATCAACAGTCAAGATGATAGACCTTATGCTGTGAGGACCTCATTGGGCTGGGTCATTAATGGTCCTTTGAGAAGGAATGGTGGTTGCCAGAGAAGCTGTTCAACCATATGTGTCAATAGAATATCTATTGTCAGACTGGAGGAGCTGTTGATTTCGCAGTATAACCAAGAATTCAGTGAAAACTTGCTGGAGGAGAAGCAGGAGATGTCAATAGAGGACCAGAGGTTTCTGGAGATCTTGGAGAAGTCCACCTGTTTGAAAGAAGGTCACTACTGCATGGACCTACCCTTTTGAAATTCATCACCATGCCAAATGATTGGTGCATTGCTGAACAACGGCTTGAGGGACTCAGAAGAAAGTTTAAAAGGAACCAGACATACCAGCAGGAGTATTCAGGGTTTCTCAGTGAGATGATCAATAATGGTTATGTGGAATTGGTTCCTCAAAGTCAGTTGGACTGTAATGAGGGCAGTGTATGGTATCTTCTGCATCATGGAGTCTACCACCCAAGAAAAAATCTTTGATTGTGGAGCCGGGTTTAGGGGAACCTCTTTAAATGGTCAACTTTTACAAGGTCCTGACTTGACAAATTCCCTCTGGAATTCTGACCAGATTTAGACAATGGAGTATTGCTCTGATGGCTGACATTAAGGCCATGTTACGTCAGGTGAAAGTGTCGGCCAGGCATAAGGATTTCCTTCGCTTTCTGTGGTGGCCCATGAGAGACATTGCTCATTGTAGTCTGGTGGAATACAGGATGAATGTACCCATGTTTGGAGCAGTTTCATCGCCAAGTTGCACAAACTACGCTTTGAGAAAAACTGCAACAGACAACAAGGATCATTTCACAGCTGATGTTACTAGTGTAATTTATAACAACTTTTATATGGATGATTGTTTGAAATATGTCCCTACAGAAGAGGAAGCAATAAATATGGTAGGTGACCTTGCTAACCTATGTTCAAAGGGGGGATTTCACCTATTAAAATGGATAAGTAACAGCTGGGCAGTGCTATTATCCATTCCTGAGGCTAAGCGGTCCACAACTACGAGGCAGCTGTGCTTGGAACAGGACAACTTGCTAGTGGAGATGGCACTTGGCCTGAATTGGTGCACTTAAAGTGATACCTTCACATTCAAGCCTACAGTGCAAAAGAAACCACACGCCAGGCATACGATTCTTTCCATCGTTAGTTCAATCTACGACCCATTGGGGTTTTCGTCACCACTCACCTGTGTTGAAAAAGCCTGGCCTGGGATGAGCCTGTCCCACAAATCCTTTTGCAGCAGTAGATCAGATGGCTTGAAGACCTCGAAAAAGTGGTTGAAATCAAGGTGGATCGATGTATCAGGCCAAAAGACTGGAGAAACCATACATGCACAGTTGCATCACTTTGCAGATGCCAGTGACCATGGATATGGCACAGTGTCTTACCTGAGGCTGGAGGATCGGGATAAAAGTCCATCTCGCTTTCATGTTTGGGTAAAGCTAGAGTTGCACCACTGAAACAGAAAACCACTCCTCAGCTGGAACTTACTGCAGCAGGGCTGGCTGTTAAGGTTTATAGAATGCTGAAGTAAGAGCTACCATTGAAGTTTGGAGAGTCATGCTTCTGGATGGATAGGCAGACCATGCTTAAGTACATCAATTATGAGACAAAACGGTTTCACACTTTTGTGGCCATTAGAGTGGCTTCTATAAGGGAAGCAACAAAGGTTGTTTAGTGGAGGTACATCAGCTCTAAGAGCAATCCAGCAGATGATGCCTCTAGGGGGGCTCACCATGGATAATTTTCTGGAAAGTAAAAGATGGATTGAGAGCCCGGACATTTTTGAAGAGCCAGAGGCATATTAGCCAAAGCCCTTTGACCCACAGCCTCTTTGTTCAGATGATCCAGAGGTAAAAAGAGATGTAACAGCCAATGTCGTCATACAATGTAATGATCCAACCACAAGCCTCATGAACTATTTTTCTGACTAGACTAAGATAAATATTTTTTAACTTGCTTGGTTCATTAGACTCAAAACCATTCTTATGGAGCTAAGGAGAAAGAGGAAAGGTCTTCATGTTTCTTTGACTGGTGCTGACTTATCAGCTTTAGCAAAAAGCAAGTGGATAAAGAGATGAAAGGGGCCCCAGAGGGTGTTGCCAGAGTAGAATCTGCTATTGTTCACTTCAGCTAAGAAGCTACGTACCTCGCATGGAAGGTGGAGCATCTAATGTGAAGAAAACCAGTAATATCTATAAATTGGACCTTTTGTTGAAAAAGAACTTATTGAGAGTGGGTGGAAGACTTGGTTGGACAGCCTTACCAGAGGAGATGAAGCATCTTGTCATACTCTCGAAGGGTCAGCACATATCCAATCTTATTTTGAATCACATTCACAAAGTGCTTGAGCATGCTGGGAGAAATCATATGCTGTCAACTTTGCGAAGGAAGTAGTGGATTACAAATGCAACTCAACCTGTCGAAAAATAATATCAGATTGTGTGGTTTGCAGACAGTATTGAAGACAACCAAGTGACCAGAAAATGGGCGATATGCCAAAGGAACGGATTCTTCCGGATTTGCCTCCTTTCACTAATGTAGGAGTGGACTATTTTGGACCTATTGAGGTCAAGAGAGCCCGTGCCCGTAGTTAAAAGACATGGAGTAAAAAATGCCTTGCAGTGTGGCTGTCCTCAGGCTGCGCCTGTGTGGGGCCGGGGTCGTCCGTGCTGCGGTTCACCCTCTCCAGCAGCGTTTGACTACAGTCTGTGGTTCTCCTGCTGCTCTGCTTCTCCTCTCTGTCGGGGGAGGCTGCGCTGACGCTCAGTGGTAGGTGGCCTGTAGTCGGGTTGGTCATTATCATTCATGTATTCCAATAAATATGATTGTAATTGTTACTGTGGGTGTGCACGTGCTGAGCCTGGCTGTGTGCTGCGGAGCTCCACTCTTGGCTTAAACCCTCGGTGCACCGGGACTCTACTGCAGTCTTGTCTGGCGAATTGTTTGCTGCTGTCTGGTTGTGGCCTTGAATGCACCACCGTTGGGTTTCTGGCATATGTGCCTTACTCCCCTTGTCGCTGCCAGTGACCATCTACGATGACATGTTGTAAACCTGCTATAATTTGTTCATCCTCAGTCCCTGTATGCTCAAATTGAGTTTCACCTGTGCCGACCGCCTGCGGTCAAGGCTCTGATTTATTTCCTGTTATTATTTTTTTTCTTTATTTGGTTGGCATGAATAGTGTTTCTTTTTTTTGTAGTTATTATTAATAAGAGGTTTGCTGTGGTGTTCCTATTGTGTTTGCTTTCTTTTTTTACTATGTTAAGTATTTTGGGTATGCTTTTCTTTTTTTTTAGTTTAAGTGTGTTTTAAATAATTAATTTTGTTTGTTTTTTTTGAGTCCACCACTGGTGAAAAGAGTATATGTGATTGAAGGTTATAGCATCTAAGAGTTGGATATCACTAGCTGTGTTTAAATTGTCTCTTTTCTTTAAAAAAATAGAGTATTAATAAAATATATTTTGATACAATAATTCACGTCCGTCTGGGTGCATTTGGACCTGCGTCCTTTTAAATTACTTTCCTGGGGGTGAAATTCCCCCAGGTGGCGTTGTCATGCAACTTTCAATTATTGACATTGTTATGTAGCTCAATTAGTTCACACCCATAAATTCCCACGTCACATCACATGTCGTAGAGGCCAAGTATGTCATTTAAGATCAGACAATGGCACAAATGGCACACACTTGGAGCAGAGTGAGAGTTAAGGGCAGCCTTAGCCACCATTGTCAAAAAGAAACTACAGAGGGCTCTACTGAGAAGAGGCATTGAATCAACACACCTGCAGCATTTCATCATGGTGGTGTATGGCAAAGGTTAATCAGAATGGTCAGGAAGGTTCTGTTTTCTGTTTTGCAGCAACAAACTTTAGATGATGAAAGTCTTCATACCATTCTGTGTGAAGTAGAGGCCATTCTTAATGATTGTCCTCTTATCAAGGTTTCTAATGACGTTAATGACCTGGAAGCTGTCACTCCAAATCACATTCTTTTGCTCAAGGGCAAACCCATTCTTGCACCTGGACTCTTTCAAGAAAGTGATCTTTACTTTAAAAGATGGTGGAGACAGGTTCAGTCCCTATTGGATTTGTTCTGGAAGAGATGGACAAAGGAATATTTGCCGCTGCTTCAGGAGTATTAAAGGTGGATGAAGTCTCATAGAAGTTTAATTACTGGAGATATTGTTGTTGTTGTGGACCTTATGGCCCCTAGTGGATCATGGATCATGGGACGGGTGATTTACTCACATAAGAAGGGACTTGTACGAGCTGCACAGCTGAAGACCAAGACTGGACTTTTGGAGTGGCCGGTATCTAAGATCTTTTTGTTGCAGGAAGCAGTGTGAAGCTCCTGTCCCTAAAGCCAGGCAGGTGTTGATAACATCTGACACA
This sequence comes from Apogon talboti, assembly GCA_037367365.1. Classification (NCBI taxonomy): domain Eukaryota; kingdom Metazoa; phylum Chordata; class Actinopteri; order Kurtiformes; family Apogonidae; genus Apogon; species Apogon talboti. Next base: position 4,044 of record JAPQRQ010036467.1, on the reverse strand, counting down.
TTTTATATAAGGCAGGTAGATTGGACTGTATTATGTCTCCTTCATAATATGATATAATTGTTTGTTCTCAAAATTAGGGGCCTGTGTGTAGGAGCCATTCTTTATGTTTGTTTATTTTGTGTCTAGTTAATTTTTGTATGTCTGGTTTCATTTAGGGAAGGGTAAACAGGAATCTATTTAGGATGTGGGTAACTAGGTCACGGGGAGGGGATGGAGAGATTGTATGGTTTTTACCGCTATCAGTGAGGAGTCAGCATCATTCTGTAGTCATGTTGTTATGCAATCTTCATGAGACGTTGATGTGACCATATGAGAATGTTAAAATAAAAGTAGGAAGCTCACCAAAGAATTCTGGCTGGACATCAACTGCTTTGAAGCGTGTCAAAAACGAGGTGTCCACCTGCACCCAGATGTGACAGGTTAGTCACTACAGTTACATCTGTTCATCAATCGCAACATAGTCGATATCAACAGCCGTATGATATCAACTACAACTTAAAAGTGTTGAAGACATGGGGTTACACAATGGATGATCAGATGACAAATTGTAGCATGATTACTGGACTAACACAATGTTACGCTTGGGAGACAATTACTGGACAACAGAGTTGTGGGCAACAGAGTCTTTTAGGTATAATGATAAAATGCTTAATGTGAAGCATAATCACAACAAAATAATCACAACAGTTTTCAACAGTGAAGTTTTAATGACAGACTGCAATGATGTTGGCAAATGTTAATAGTACAATTATATTTATAATACCATAATAGCCTCACTAAATATAACCCTATAAAACCTTTGTTCATCACACAGTGACATTTGCAGTAGAGAGGAAAGTAGTGCATATAAACAAATGAATAAACAAATAGCCTAAACAAACTAACAAATGCTCCGAAATAGTTAACATCATGTTGGTCACTGTTCCATCACCCTCATTTGTGTTTAGGCTACCAACCTAGAATAGCACATAATTTAGGCAAAATCCAGAAAATTATAAAAGATGCATGTAGACTACTGTGTGTTTGTTCCTTAAATAATGACAGATAATGAGGAGGCAGTGCAAATATAACATTTTAATGCGGTAGGAACAAAATTGGCCATGGATAGGCCTGCACCTATAAAATTAACCTTAACTTTGACAGAATGGTGGAAATATTGTTATAATAGTTTCATTTGTTGAACATTGCCCTTTAAGGTCTCTTTCACTGATGTATAAAGCCCCTGACTATATCGCTGTAAAACTGGAAAAACTTTTCATCTATAACTTTAAGATTGGTAATTGGTAAGTGTTTGCTCCTAGAAGTTTCTGGTGGGTTTCTATAAATTAGCCTGAGAGTCAGGTTTTGAAGTAAAGTGCAGTGAGATCACTTCTGTTATGATTTGGCGCTATGTAAATAAAATTTGATTTGATTTGATTTAATGGTGTAGACATGTAATTAAATGTGGCCACTGCTCATATTAACAGCACCTTCCCATTATCCCAGAAAGAGAGTGGAGAGCACAGTAAATTATGCAGTATTATCAGACAGCGCTTAGTCACTGATGAGACCCATGTTGTTTCTTGGAAAGGCAACAGCAGCAGCCCTGGATCATTTATATTTATAGCAGTATATTGGTTCATATTTTGTTTTGAAGTTATTACAAGTTATTACAATTTGGCATTTGTTTGAGCTAGTAAGCACTCTACATCCACAGAGACCGCAGTATTAATGCATCTGTTCATGCTTGTATAGATTTGTAAATGAACAATAAGAACCTTGAACAGATTAACAGTTATTTAAACTCTTACTTGGCAGTGTTTGTACCAATAAGCGCTCTGCATTCACAGAGACTGCAGTGTTTGTTTATCTGTTCATGTTGGATTTGTAAAAATGAACAATAAGAACCTTGAAGAGATTAACAACTATTTAAACTTTGCAACTTATTACAGTTTGGCAGTGTTTGCAACAGTAAGCACTCGGCGTTCACAAAGACCCCAGTATTAGTGCATCTGTTCATGTTTGAATTTGTGTTGTTATTATTAGGGGCCAGGTAGCATAATGACATGGTTGCGCTCCGTGGTGTTGAACCCTTATTATCAAATGCTTTGAGCCGTCTGTCAAAAATTTAGTAACGCTTGTAAGCCCCGCTGTTGTGGGCATGTGTATGTTGTAAAGCGATGTAATCACAAGCTTTATTGGGTTTAAAGAGCCTGGTCATGTGCACCGCCCCGGCACGAACTTGTTCCGCCATTGGGATGTAAACAGGTTGTTCAGGAGACTGATCTCCGGCAAGGCTCCTGGACCAGATGATGTCTCCCCCTACACCCTGAGATACTGTGCGGATGAGCTGACTCCGGTGTTCATGGACATCTTCAACACCTCACTGGATGTGAGCCATGCCATGTCCCAGCCTGCTTCAAATCCTCCACCATAGTTCCAGTTCCAAAGGGGTCAAGGATCACTGGACTTAATGACTACAGGCCTGTGGCGCTGACGTCTGTAGTCGCGAAGTCATTTGAGCGCCTGGTTCTGTCCTACGTCAAGACCATCACGGCCTCCCTCCAGGACCCCCTGCAGTTTGCCTACAGAGCCAACAGGTCTGTGGACAAGTCCACTTGGCCCTTCACTTCATGTTGCAGCATCTGGACTCCCCGGAATCCTACGCCAGGATCCTGTTCGTGGACTTCAGTTCTGCCTTCTACACAAATCCTCCCAGCTCTACTCCAGGACAAGCTGTCCCTGCTGAACGTGCCTGTCAACATTTGCCGATGGATCACTGACTTCCTGACAGACAGGAGGCAGCATGTGAGGCTGGAAAAGACTGTCTCAGACACCCGTACAATCAGCACTAGAACCCCATAAGGCTGTGTACTTTCCCCTCTGCTCTTCTCCCTGTATACTAACTGATGCACCTCTGGCCACCAGTCTGTCAAGCTGATTAAGTCTGCGGATGACACCACCCTTATCAGGATGAGTCTGCGTACAGGAGGGAGGTGGAATGGCTGGTTTCCTGGTGCGGCATCAACAACCTGGAGCTGAACACCAAGAAAACAGTGGAGATGATCATAGACTTTAGGAAAGCATCAGCCTTGGTGCCCCCCTCACCCTGACAGACACCCCCCCCATCACCACCGTGGACTCCTTCCGCTTTCTGGGCACCACCATCACCCAGGACCTCAACAAGAAGGCCCAGCAGAGGATGTTCTTCCTGCTCCAGCTGAGGAAATTCAAGCTCCCAATGAAGATGATGGTCCAATTCTACATGGCCATCATTGAGCCCATCCTCATATCCTCCATCACCGTGTGGTATGCTGGGGCCACTGCCAGGGACAAACAGACTGCAGAGCATTATGCCCTGTGCTGAGAAGGTGATTGGCTGCAGCCTCACATTCCTCCAAGACCTGTACACCTCCAGGACTCTGGGACGTACAGGCTGGATCACAGCGGACCCCTCTCACCCTGGACATGGACTCTTTGAACCACTTCCCTCAGGCAGGAGGCTACGATCCACTTGGACCAGAATCTCACGCCACAAGAATAGCTTCTTCCCCTCTGCTGTTAAACTCCTGAACTGTAAATAAAACCAACACCAATACGCTGCACTATCACTTTATTCACCTGCTGATAGAACTGTTAAAGCACAGTTGATTATCTGCACAGATACATGACTGGTACTGTTATAGTCTTGCTCAAACGCATTGGTTTTGTCCACACTGTATATTGTATATTTTGAAACTTTATCTCACTTGTTTATTCTTTACCTTATTTGTTTTTATTTTATTCTATTTTATTTAGTTTTATTTTGTACTGCATGCTTCTTACTTACTCCATGTTATATGTTTGCACCAAACCACTGAAGCAAATTCCTAGTAATGTGAATTCTGTTTATTTGCATGGCAATAAATACGATTCTGAATTTGAATGAACAAACAATGGGAAACCAGCCCATGGAGAACCACGTGTCCTAGATCCTCTGATACAGTTCCTTTCTTTAATTTCTTGGTAAATTCCACTGGCATTTTCAGTTGAATAACCTCTCAGCTGGCATGTCTGTTTCTGCAC
>JAPQRQ010036465.1:0-11900 GCA_037367365.1 Apogon talboti | reverse complement strand
AGGCTCCGTAGTTACCGTGGAAACACTGTCATCTTCTATAACATTGATTCACCAGTAAAACCCATGGAGTTGGATCAATGACAGTGGATGGAGGCGCTTATTTATACGTTCAGTTATTGATAAAAGTCACTTCTTCGTCATTTTTCTCTGTTACTGATATAATAACCCTCAACTTTAATCTGAGTTTTTATGAACATCTACATGATCAGTGGAGTAAATATAGGAAAATACAGGATTTACACTGAAAAAACACAAAATAAAGAAGATAATATCACAATAAATGGTGATAGATCAATTAAAAAAGGTTAAATATAGATGGTAAATCCATTCACGCACCACTGTCCCCTCCTGTCTTCATATGTGTATGACGTTGCTTCCTGTTATCACTGCCAAGATAGGCTGGGCAGGGAGGGGCCGCCGTACAGGAAAACCTTCTGGGAGTTTGTCTCCCCCTACGTTTCTTTATCTAAATAAATTATTGAGGACAAGTTATAGGAAAGAGGTAGACTTGGTTGATGAATTGCAGATTGACATGTGCCGGCCAGTGCTTTGCCTTTGGTTCCCTACTATAAACTGTGTGGTTTGTCGGATCAGGCAAAGGGGGGGGGGGTCATCGAGACAGTTGTACCTAAACTAACCCTAACCACTGGAAAACTGAGTGCTTCTTCAAGAGCTTCCATGCTTAAAAATCTGTGAAAAACCACTTGTAAACAGGATATGACGCAACATCTACAAATATATTAACTACTGGTCTATTCGCACGGGATTAGTATTACCTGGGGTAACCCTTTTACAGAGGGTAAAAGTTACGGTAATCTTTACTGACATTGCGCGGTCATGATCACTGATGTAGCACATTCAGATGGAACTAAAATCTCTGGCAACTTTTACTTTACCCCACATACATATGTCAAACTGATCCTGTCGAATAGGGCTCTAGATTCACCTGTAACAGTCTATGTGTGTATGTGTGCACGCAACATAACCACAAAGTTACAGGATGAGCCCCTCGGGACCGAAGTTAGTGACTGAACTGAATTAAACACATGGATCGGTAAACAGATTCTTTTTAAGATGAACAGAATCCCAAACTGTGGCCAAAGACTGAAGCCAATTTGGTGACCTCAGGACCGCATCGAAGCTTTTTGCTGATGAGGTAGTTTCACTTGCTTCATTGGACCATGACCTCTGGCGCACAGTGAGGAGGACTGCAGCTGAGTGTGAAGTAGCTGGGATGAGGGTCAAGCACCTTCAAGTTTGAAACAATAGTACTCTGACAAAAAAAAGAGTGGACTCCCACAGCGATGCAGGCACCGTATCGGACTCGCATCGCAAAGAACCAACTGAGATCTGTTCGCTGTGTAGAAAATAACGACACTGCCCTCAAATAATAAGTGGTACAAAGCATAGAACAGATGCAGTAGTCCAAATATACCTGAATGTGTGCTACACTGGCCAAACTTTTAGCTACCTGCATGATATACTGCACCGCACAGCGCATTATGGTCCTCTTCTTCATCTGATTTTGTCTAATGGTAGAACCAGGGCAATTAGTGCATTTTTGGCACCTGCTCTGCTGCAGACCTTAAGATATGCTTACATTAAAAATGGACATACAGCCCAGGAATATATGGAACAAAAATAACCATAAAACTGCAATAAAGTTATAAAAAAGAAGTAAAGCTGATATGTTTTTTTTTCTTGTAGGAGCGGCAGGCATCCACAGTCTGGTGCCTCGTCTGAACCAGTACCTTTGTCAAGACCCCTGGACGAGAATTAATCTAGCATGCATGATTTCATGATGAAACTGGTGAACCTGGAGGAAACCTGCATGAGAGAGTACAAACGCTGAAAGAAAAAGGCCTTCCAAGGACCTTGAAGTCTACGGGCAATGAGGTGAGAGTGTTAATTACTGAGGCACCGCGCTGACAGTTGTACAATGTGATATATTTCATCCAAGTTATTACTTCTGGCGGAACAACAGCTACTCAAGTTCAAGTTTAGTTCACATTAGTCAGCAACTGATAAATAGTAACTAATGTGAATGAGCTCTTTTGTGAAAAACAGTTTTACATGGACTTTGATGTAACCAATCTTATTAATATGTGGATCCTTGAGTTAATCTAACCTTTTAACACCTGTAATCTCTCCGGCGCTGCGTTTTGCACATTACATTATTCAAATGACTGTAACTGCTGAACCATTTGCGTTATCCATACAATTCAAACGGCATCGGAAAGCTGAGATCCTCAGCTTTTCAACACTATATAACACTTTACGGCAGCAATGTGGGACTCTATTACAAGTAGGAAAAGACTGTTTCAGAGACTTCCACACAGGTCAAAAAATGCCTGGAAATAAAAAAATATATGAAGCCATAATATGGATACTGAATGTTCAAGACCAAAAAGCATGTTTGAGCAGATGAAAAATAGTTGAAAGTTTATTTTTGCAATCTCAAAAAGTTTTGTTAGGGACATTTACAGTTGTTTCTGATAATAAATATGCTAAAAACTTCAAGTCTGTTTTTTTTCTTTTTTACTAAAACACCCTGTTTTAAGCATTTATTATTTATAATAATGATAATTAATGGCCAGATACTGAAAGTTGTGTTTTTTCTGAAATCAAAAGTGCAAGAAAATTGGCAAAAAAGACATTTTCTGACACTTTTATTGCAAAGAAAACTTGAAGACGCCTAGGTGGCCTGTTAGAATGACAGTCTTAAAAGGGTTAGCTGAGGCTTTGCTGCTAGTTCAGATATAATTAAATGGAAGGATAGTTGAACATAGCCCTTCCAATTACTAGTGGGTAAAAATTAGCAGGACAAAGACACAACAAGTACAACACACAAGACAAAGACGTGCATATTAAAGACTTTTTCCAGCCAAAGGTCAGCCACAGCTTGGCAACGTCCAAGATAATCATGAGTAATCACAGCCTGCCTGACTGGTACAGGCCTGAGGTGAGTGATTAGTGTGGAGCCCAGATAGAAGTAAAAAAAAAAAAAAGTTACATAGAATTTGCCAAATGTCTCAATCCTAATAAAGCAGCACACTTCTCTGGACTGGAAGTTAATATACATTTTTGGTGTTTTTGAAGGTTAGGAAAGTCATTTCTGTAGAATTATCTTATTTTAATTTAGTGAAAAATTAATGTCTACATTAAGCAAATGCTAGAGAAAACTGTAGCAGAGTGCATTGCATTTATAATACCTGTTGATCCACTAATCCTATCAATACATGTAAATAATTGGTGTAAAATGCAGTTTGTCATCTTTTCATGGTCATCAGATATGACCCATCTGAACGTTCAGAGGCTCCGTAGTTACCACGGAAACACTGTCATCTTCTACAACATTGATTCACCAGTAAAGCCCATGAACAGTGGATGGACACACTGGATTTATATATATTAAATAGAAAAATGAATAAAAATGAATTCAATATTTACAAAATCCTAAATAACATGAAAAAATAAACAATAAGTTAACAAAATGAACAAACAAAGTGATCAATAAAATGAACAAAAATTTATTAGAAATCAACAAAATAATAAGTAACATGAACAAAATAAGCCACAAACTGAACAAAATTGTAGAAAAACTAATAAACCCATGGAGTTGGATCAGTGACAGTGGATGGAAACACTTGGTTTATGTTCAGTTAATGATATATTTTACTAAGAAAGTCACTTTATCTTCAGTTTTCTCTGTTTCTGATATAATAACCCCCAACTTTAATCTAAGCTTTTATGAACATCTACGTGATCAGTTAATTAGATACAAGAAAATACCTGATTTTCACTGAAACAAATGCAAAATAGAGGATACTGTTATTATAATAAAATGTGATAAATCGCTTAAGAAAGGTTCAATAGAGAGAACATCTCATTTGGAAACTCCCATAAAAGTAGCGCTGGGTCTTTATGGGTTAAACCAGCTGATTTGGTCAAAGATGACCTACTGTGCCCATTCCTAGACTCTGCGATCTCATACAAACCTGTTACATGTCAGTTCGGCCTTTGTCTGAATCCGACTGTATTAGCTGCTGCTCCCAGAGCTCAGTTTGAAACCAGAAGATTACTTGTACAAACATTCAGATCACATTTTCAACCTCTGACCACATTAACCACAGACGCCCTACATCATTGCCAGTATGAGAGAAAATCATAAAAAAGCACAATTCATTCCCTTAAAGGAAAAAAAAAAAAACGTGATCTCATCTGCATGGTGGCAAGACTCCAGTAAGAAAGCAAATAATCAAGATGTACTCGGAGCAACTTGGACCGTGTGGAAGCCAAGTGCCGGGGGTGAGACGGGTGGGGAGGACATCTGGACAATCTTGTTAGCCTGCTGCCACCTCAGTGAAGTCCATATTGTTACTTCTTTCTGGGGTTTAAATCAGAAAAGCATAAATTAAGTGAACATCACTTTAGAGTAGACTTCTGTTGGCTGTGAAATAGGCAAAAGAAAACCAGACTGATTATCTTGGCATTCCCACAAAAAGTTAAATTGTGACTCGAATCACAACTGATGTTTTTGTGGGAATGTGAATTTTCTTCCTTTTTTTAAATTTTTTTTTTTTTATGCCTCATTGTCCATCTGTGTGTCTGTCCATCTCCATGTGATTACACTTCACCAAATAATCTAATCTCTTTCATGTTTGGTACCTAGATGCAGCTTTGGAAGCTCTTAGATGAGTTGTTTGGGTGTTTACCTTGACCTTCATTTTCAAGGTCATATCGGGAGTTGACGTGTCAAATCCGGCCTTTGGCAACGGTGTCAATGCGATTACTCTTCACCAAATCATCTAATCTCCTTTATGTTTGTATTTAGATGGAACTTAGGAAGCTCTTGGAAGATGTCTTCAGGTGTTGACCTTGACCTTCATTTTCAAAGTCAAATCAGGGGTTGACGTGTCAAATTTGGCCTATGGGAACAGTGTCAACTAAAATACTCTTCACAAAATCGTCTAATCTCCTTTACGTTTTGTATTTAGATGCAGTTTAGGAAACTCTTGGATGATTCAGGTGTCAACTTTGACCTTGACCTTCATGATCAAGGTCAAATTGACGCATCAAATTTGGACGCCGATGTTGACTTGCATTTTTCAGGTCTTCTTGGGATGGTTGGGTGGTCATAGGGTCAGGTAGGAGAATCTAGCACAGATGAGGTGAGGGGTGGGTGACACTGGAAGCAACAGGGGCAAGCCCTTATTGTCAAAAGGGGCTGGGGGTCGTTACAGTGTTCAACATTAGTCTTGTTTTTCTTGTGGTGATCTATACCTAACAAACATGTTTCTTTATCCTCCTAAGACCCAGGAGCCCCACAGGATTTTGAGTTTTGGCTTTTTTTAATTAAATAATTGCTTATATTGGAAACATCATGATGAAACAGTTTTTTCAGATGCATTCTTAAAAAATTTTATGGAATGTCATTTGCAGTGGACAGTTGTTTCTCTTTTTGTTTTTTTTTTTGTATAAAGCTGTGAATTTCTTGTCCCCATACGTGGACAGTGGGTCCTACGAGGTTATGTGTGAAGGGGAAAACTGTTTTTAAGTCAATGCATCGTTGTAGTTCAGTAATACTTCAACTGTAATGGTATGTTCGGACACATTTTACTATTATGAAAAAAAATTGCAGCTCCTGTGTGTTGGTTACTGAGCTTGGCCATGTTGGGATTTTAATAATATTTCGATTAATTGTTCAGTTCTTCTGCATATAAATTTAACAGATGATCAAGAAAAAAAATATAATTAGGGCAAGTCATGCATGAAATTAAGTTTGGTTTGACACAAGTAATTATAAGACCAACTTAAGCCTTTGTGTACTCTATACACACCTTTTTAGTTTAAGTATAACTGTTGAAGATGGTGATACAATATAGTAACGCTATCTACTTGCTATCAGCTCGTACAAGAACACTTTCATTCAGTTTCATCTGCCTTTGTTTTTAAAGGGACTCAATGACTTTTCCCACGCAGCCCTACTTGGGTAGAAAATGATAAATGCCTCTCAAGGGCTTTGGCCGTGATGCACTAATGTCAAAAGGATGGAGTGAAGAAACCTTCACTGAGAGAATAATGACAGAATAAGTAAAGGACAGGAAGACTCTTTAAAACTTATTCCCCTCATAAATCCACTTTTTTCTGTTACTTTTGTATTTATTACATATCTCTTCATACACATTATTATTCAGGTTTGAAACCAAAGCTGTCTGTTATTACTGAAGTTGAATTTTCTGACCTTTGCATCCAGAATAATAACATTTTTGAAACAGATCATCTGATTATGGCGCATGAAAGTAAAACTGATTATGCAGAATTTGTCTCCAGACCTTTGTTGAGAAAATAATAAGATTAGTTGAGGATGAGATCATCTGTGCATTGAAGCAGCTTGAGTCCCGCATTCTGCTAAATTATACACACAGACAGGTGTAAAACATCCTTTAAAATGGTTTAAATGAGCTCTGGTGGTGAAAGTCAATATTCAGACAATAGCAGAGAGGGTCCGTTGCCACATGAGAATATAATATTACCTGAGGTGAATCTTTCCCTGCTGCTGTGGTCCTACCTCCATCATCATCATTCATATCCATACAGTTGTGATAGTGTTTATTATAGTGTATAGTTACATAGGTAGTAGAGTTTTCTATTATTGCTACTAACAACTGCAGTAGTAATATATCCACTGTTAGTACTTATATATGGAGTAGTAGTATTAACAGTTATGGACATTTATTCTGGCTATTGGAAATTATACTAGCAACAACAGTTGTAGTTTTTACCCCTCAGTAATGTAATTGGCTTTGTAAGTGTTTTGTCGTCAGTCTGTCCATTCTGACTGAGGGGTATTAGTGCGTAACACATTATGTTTAACAGTTGTACTTCAGTTTGTTGTGCATCTATGTGTCTCCCCTTATCCCCCCCTCTGCAATCTCTCTCTTCCTTTAACCCTCTCTCTTTAACCCCAACTGGTCAAGGCAGACAACCATCCTCCAGAGCCGGGGTCTGCTCAAGGTTTCTGCCTGTTAAAAGGAAGTTTTTCCTGGGTTTCTGTAAATCGGCTTAAGAGTCTGGTCTAGACCAGCTCTAAATGTAAAGTGTCATGAGATAACTTTTGTTATGATGTGACATTATACAAATAAAATTTGATTGATTGATTGATTGATTGATCGATCTATAAATCTTTACAAAGCAATGGCGGATTTACCTACTGGGGCCCTCGACATTCTGCCCCCCGTTTGAACATGTAAAATGTTGAAAATAATATAAGCACTCTTACCAGGATTCGAATCCTTGTCTCCCGTATCGTAGACCGTAGTGTTACTTAGTGAGTTATCCATCCACATACACTCCAAGGTGCAAATTTAGGCACCCCAAGGCTCTCCTATCTCTTGTATTGGAAGGGGGTCTACTGCACATCCGCCATTTATGAACGTCTATATGGTAAATGGAGTTAAATCTAAACTAGACTGAAGTCTAATCATGAAGAGACAACTGTCTATTCAAGCAGCATTTGGGTCTGCATGAAAAACAAATGGGCAGCCATAGAAGGTATGGAATGTATTAATATACAGTGGAAACTATAGAACTGCATAAACATCTTTGAACACAGCCAGTGATTGAGTGAATCACACACAGTTGTCAAACATAGGCCTATACCTCTACTGTCTCCTGTTGTTTCTCATTTTAAATGATTTGGAATGTAATGGACTTCAATGCCATAACTGAGGACAGCCTTATTAAAGCCAACTCTGCTTTTGGTCACATTATTGAGGTTAAACTGTATTCATTTTATTAGTGTATGATAATTAAACAAATACAGTTTTATGTGATTTGAAGCATGTATAATGTTAGTTTTGCTTCGCTTCACCCCTTTGAACCCTCATCGGTGTTCCGACCCTGGACCCCCTCCCCCTTCCGTTTTTTTCTGTATCCATCCCTGCAAAGTGAAGGTTTTTTTGGATGACGTCATCAGGATGGCTTGTATTGAGTTGATCATCCTGTCATTGTCTGCCTCCTCCTTTTCTCTACCTCAACCCTTTCATTTAATTACCTTCTCCTGAGCACTCTCCCTATATAGACAGTATATACATTTCTGTCCCTTGTATACTGTTGTACTTTGTCCACCTCTTTCCATCTAACTCTTTCAGTCCCTCTCTGCTTCCTTACCCTGTATCTTATTGATTTGATCCCATAGTCCGCCCTAATACTCAGCCTGGTTGGGCAGCAGCACTAGCTTATGATGCAGTGAAATGTCAGGTACCTTTGGGAAGACAAGATTAGAGAGCTCAGAGCAATCCGTCTGCCACTGTCTTCTTCTCTGTCTAATCATTTACCCCTACGCCCGTCTGTCTCTCACTCCCGTCTTCCTCCACCCCCTCCCTTCACCTTCCTCACACCTCTCTCTCCACTCGTCCACCCCACCCTTGGCGTTTTCGTTTTTCTCTCCTCCTGCTCGTTTTATTACTCTTCCCATCACACTGTCTGGCTAATCCTCTCAAGTGCTGGTTTTCCTAAACCATATTAACACAGGGATCATCTTTGTCCTGTTGAATTAAAATGGAACTGAGGAGATCGGAGTAGCTGCTGTCATGTTAAAACCTTGTATCGCGTGAGGAATTAAAATCACCGGCGTTATTTATTTATTTATTTTTAAAACCCGGGTGACCCATATATGTGGATTTCAAAGGCCAAAAGGTTGTGAACTTTGTTTGACACCGTATGATCTTTGCAAGGAATGCCAAGTGACAACCTCCACTTACTTATTTTTTTACCATCACAGTACTAAGATGTTGTGAGGAGGCTGATCCTTGTGAAACTCCTCTCCACTAATTACAAGGAGAAGGATGTTGGAGCTCGTCTGTGTGGGATATGTGGAGGATATAAGAGCTCTACAGTGTGGCCTAGGGGACAGAAGCTATGCTTATTTCTGAGAATTATTCAGTATGGCCACATTAGTAAAGCGATACTTTCAGAAATACTGTCTCATATGGAACCACCTTTCACAAATGAATTTTATTAAACATTGATGACTCAGACTGTTGAATGTTTTATCAGGCATAGTGTAGAAGAGAGCGATCAGTTAAATAGTAACTATACAGATGAACATTCCTAGGATGGCGCGGTGGTGCGGTGGTTAGCGCTGTTGCCTCACATCAAGAGGGTCATGGGTTCATGGAGTTTGTACTTTCTCTGTGTGTCTGCGTGGGTTCTCTGGGTACTCCAGTTTCCTCCCACTGGCCCAAGACATGCACCTTCACAGGTTAATTGATAATTCTAAATTCGCCTGTAGGTGCGAATGTGAGAGCGAGCTGTTGTTAATCTTTATGTCAGCGCTCTGGAACCCCCATGACCCTCTCAAGGATTAAACAGTTGAATAAATGACCGTATGAATGATCTTTCCTTTGTTCATCACATTTTTAAGGGTAAAATTTTATATTATCTCCACACTAATACAGATATTTTTCTGAATTGATATTTTACAATCCATCCCCATGACCCTTGTTTTCTAAGTTATGATAGCTTAAGTAACTTAACGTAACCCCTCAAAATCAGCACCGGTGGCCACCTGAAAAAATAGACATTCATAGAAATACATGATATATCAGTTCACATAGTTGTGTTGTGTAGAAGATGTCTGTTTTATCTGCAACAAGTTTCAAGATTTACAGAGCCTCTGGTTGGTCCCTGAAGGCAGCATGCCTTTGTGGCCACTAGTTACTACTAATGTGTGACCACAAGACAATTCACCTACGAGATTGCTGTATAGCGTAGCGCACCAATTTGATGCTCTTCCCAACATGGAACACCTCAATTTAATTTCATTTTATTTTCACCTTGGTGTGACCTACTGTGATATACTTCAAACACATGCAGTAAGACATGGGGTTTTAGTATGGGGCATTAGTAACTCATGGCCACGCGTTACTTATCTTGTGGCCACGCATTAATATTATTTCACTTTTTTCAAAATTAGAATTGTAATTTCAGCTTCAGGGCCCAACATTTTCATCGCAGTGTTCCAATTCAAATGAATGTTTATTTTACTGATAGCTGAAAATGTTCTGCACATTTTGATATCAAACACATGAAGTATCAGATTATATAAAGTGCATAAAAAGGTGATTATAAGTGGGTATGGCACAAATGAATAGTTATAATACAGACTCCAGACCTATTATTATTATGATTATTATTATTATTATTATTATTATTATTAGTAGTAGTAGTAGTAGTAGTATTATAAGTATTAGTGTTAGTATTATATTACATAGATTCCACCACACATTAAAAACATCTCTCATTGTTATTGGAGGAGTATGTGTCTCTATGTGTTTGAGAAATACAGGATTAGTTCCATTGTTATTGCAGCAACTATTCAAATGTAAAGAAATCTCCATATCCCACACAGCCTGGACTTGGCTCCAAAATGAAAACCAATATGGAAGCATCTTAATCTGTAATACTGCTGACAGCCATTGGGTTTGGCTCCAAAAGGTCCTGACTTACACTGAAGTTCTCTTAAAGCCAGGTCAATAGCTGTTTCCAAGACTCATTCTGGTCTAATTTGTTTTACTTAGAACCTCTAATAATTGATCTGGTCCATCTTTGAATTATTGTTCAATAAATGAGATCTCAGAAGAATAGAAGGTTCATCTCGGACTTTTGGAGATACCATTTATTTAATAAAACACACTATTTTCCATGACAGTACCACTGTAGTGGTGGTGAATAGGTTACTCTACGAAGACTATAAAATGACTTAGTGAATATTTGATGAAGTTTATATTTTTGCCAAGCACTGTTGATTTACCCAGTGTATGACAAGCTTGGCGAATACGTTGGTGTACGTCGAATAAGTTATGGGTAACTTTTGTATAACTTAAAAGCAAGCTGAGGCACGCTGGTAAAAGGGCAAGGTTGTCAAGAAATTCTGTGTGCTCCTCAAGAGTTGTATGTAAGTTATGTGATCGTGACACACATTCACACATATTTCTTGTAAGTTACTCATAAATCTAAATATGTCGAGATCATTTCTAGTGTATCCCAAATTTATTTTGTAACCTGAGTAATGTGCTTTGAAGCTATGTGAACTTGTCTCCAATGCATATTGACGTATGTAGAAATATCTGACATGTTCTGGACGATCTCTTTTCACCTCTTCCAGACACATGGCACAGCGTTTCAGCACCTCACCTCTGGACAGCGCCAGCAGGAGGTAATACCTGTAATAGCTAATATATATCATAATACTGGAAGGTCTGAGAGCGCGTCTGTCTGTCTGTGTGTATGTGTGTGTGTGTGTGTGTGTGTGTGTGTGTGTATTGGTGCAGTTCTGACAAATTGAGACCTTTTTAACTGGCCAATTTGGTACCTAGAGTTGAGTATTAGTCCCATCTTGATGTTACATATGTTTTCTTTAAAATTCCCTTTTTTAAAGTCAGGAGAGACTGATTTAATTCACGTTGCATCACATCTCTTGCAATGCATTTTGGGTAGTTTGTCCAAGTAGAGTTACCATTGTGCATTTGCAATTGTTCAGTTGATCCGGTAGTGACAGGCAGCAGAACCAACCAATGAAGATGGAAGACGCTAAACAGCACATTGGCCATCCTGATGGGAAATTTAAGTACAAAAAAAACTCCAAAATGGAAGTCGACCGACAAAAAGTATTATGCACACTCTGCAGGAAGGAGTTTTCTTTTCACAGAAGCACTTCCAGCTTAAAATACCACATTAATGTGAAGCATATGTTAGTTGGGGTTTCTGCTAGCTTACCATAATACTGGAAGGTCTCAGAGCATCTGTCTGTCGGTGTGTGTGTGTGTGTGTGTGTGTGTGTGTGTGCGTGCATGTGTATCTGCACGGATCTGACAAATTGAGACGTTTTTAACTGG
>JAPQRQ010036464.1:0-11900 GCA_037367365.1 Apogon talboti | reverse complement strand
TGTCTGAGTTTAACAGCAGAAAGTTGTTGGTCATCCAATCTTTAATCTCATTAATGCACTCCTGTAGATTAGTTAGCAGATTGGCTTCATCAGGTTTAATAGATAGATATAATTGGGAGTGCATAACAATGAAAGTTGAAAGTGTTTCCTTATCAAATTACCTAAAGGAAGCATGTATAAGATGAACAGTAATGGTCCAAGAACGGAGCCCTAAGGAACTCCATAACTAACTGTAGTGGACTGAAAAGATTCATTATTAACATTAACAAATTGGAAACAATCAGTTAGATAGGATTTAAACCACATTAATGCTGACCCCTTGATTCCAACTCACTGGTCCAATCATTGCAGAAGGATATGACGGTCGACAGTGTCGAAAGCTGCACTAAGGTCCAACAAAACCAGTACAGAAACAAGCCCCTTGTCTGAAGCAATTAGAAGGTCATTGGTGACTTTGACTAATGCCATTTCTGTACTACGATGTTCCCTAAAACCTGACTGGAAATTCTCAAATAGACTGTTGGATTTAAGGAAGTCACATAACTGATTGGCTCCTATTTTCTCCAGAATCTTAGATATGAATGGGAGATTTGATATGGGTCTATTATTAGCTAGAACTGCAGGGTGAAGGCTGGGATTTTTAAGAAGAGGCTTGATTACAGCTTCTTTAAAGGACCATGGTACATAGCCTGTTGATAATGACAGGTTAATCATATTAAGGAGGGGGCTGCTAAGTAAGTATAAAGCTTCTTTGATGAGCTTTGTTGGAACTGGGTCTAAGAGACAAGTGGATGGTTTAGATGAAGAGACTATTGAAATAAGCTGACTGATCTGTATAGGAGAGAAGCAATCCATATAACCAGAAGGTTCAATAGTCAACTCTGTGGTTTCTGGATCTGAGGGATTTAAAGGTGGACTGCAATTTATTGAAGAAATTCATAAAATCATTGCTATGGAGGTTGCAGGAATACTAGGCTCATATGCGCTGTAGTTCTTTGTCAGTCTGGATACAGTACTAAACAAAAACCTGTGGTTGTTTTTATTTTGCTCTATTAATGATGAATAATAAGCTGCTCTAGCAGAACGAAGTGCCTTCCTGTATTTATTTAGACTATCCTGCCAGGCTGAATGGTGTTCTTCCAGTTTAGTAGAACGCCATTTTCTCTCCAGTTTTCGGGTATGCTGCTTTAATTCACGAGTATGAGAATTAAACCAGGGAGCTCGCTTCCCTTGTTTTATAGCCTTATTTTTTAATGGAGCGATTACATTTAATGTTTTTCATAGAAAGTCTGCCACATTATCAATAAACTCTTCAATTTGAGATGGACTAAAATGGACTGAGTTAGGGAAATAATCCACTGTGTAATTCAGATGTGGTATTAAATCAAGCGCTGTTGGGATTTCATCCTTAAATTTAGATAGAGCATGATCTGATAAATGTCTAGTATAAATATTTTTGGCAGGAAGGGAGACATTGGATAGCAGAAAATCAAAGGTTATCAGGCAGTGGTCAGAGAGGAGGGGATTTTGTGGAAAGACTATTAAGTCTTCAAGTTCCATCCCGTATGTCAGGACTAAGTCAAGGGGATGGTTAAACCGGTAAGTTATGTACACACTGACTACAGCCTATTGAGTCTAGTAACGACATAAATGCATTACTGAGACTATCATTGACGTCGTCCACATGAATACTGAAGTCTTCAACAATAATGACTTTATCTGTTTTAAGGAGTAGACTAGCTAGGAACTCAGCGAACTCTGATAAAAATTCAGTGTATGGACCAGGAGGGCGATACACTATAATAAACAGCATAGGCTGGAGTGGTTTATAGGTTGGGTTTGATAGGCTCAGACTAAGACTTTCAAATGAGTTAAAATTCAGCATAGGTTTAGGATTCAATTGTAGACATGAGTTAAAAATTGCTGCAACTCCTCATTGGCCTGAGTTTCGAGGAATCTGATTATTTCGGTGACTAGGAGGAGTAGCTTCATTTAAGGACACATACTCATCCTCACAGAGCCAGGTTTCTGTTAAACAGAATAAATCTATGTGATAATCTGATATAATATCATTGATTACTACAGCTTTGGTAGACAGAGATATAATATTCAGAAGGCCACATTTTATTTTCTTGTGCTTTGGAACTGTTGGACTATTGTTGTTGATTTTTATTAGATTTTGATGTCCGGTTGTTTTTCTCTTTACTTGAAATGTATTAACTTTACATGGTCAGGGGATAGACACAGTTTCTATATGGTTTACAGTAGGTAACTGCTCTAGAAGCACATAAAAGTGTGTAAGACTGCGACTCTGCATCCCAGTCTCAACTCTGGGCCACATTTTTTGGATAAGAGAGCAACACCATTCCAAGTGGGATGTATGCCATCTCTCCTAATAAGACTGGGTTTTCCCCAAAAAGTCTGCCAATTGTCCACAAACTGTATGTTGTTGGCAGGACACCACCTAGACAGCCAGCAATTGAGTGAAGACATGCGGCTAAACATGTCATTGCTGGTTAGATTAGGTAGGGGACCAGAGAATACTACGGAGTCCGATATAGTCTTAGCATAAGTACACACCAATTCAATATTGATTTGGTGACCTCCAACTGGCG
Source organism: Apogon talboti (assembly GCA_037367365.1). Classification (NCBI taxonomy): domain Eukaryota; kingdom Metazoa; phylum Chordata; class Actinopteri; order Kurtiformes; family Apogonidae; genus Apogon; species Apogon talboti. The sequence goes on along the minus strand of JAPQRQ010036464.1, from coordinate 9,285 downwards.
TAACCTGGAAGACATTACCGCCGACGTGAATTACAATCTTACGGTATTTCCGTTTATCCTTAGCCAGCAGTTTTAAATAGGATTCAATGTCACCCGCTCTGGTCCCCGGAATGGTCACTGGTGTCTCTAACTTCACTTTTCATACTATAGAGCTTCCAATGACCAGAGTTTCTTTCTCAGCGGGTGTGTCGCTGAGTGGGGAAAAATTGTTTGAAACGAGAGTTGAGAGTTGAGCTGATGAGAGGGAGCAGAGTTACAGAGACTGTGACAATCTCAGTCTTTTGAGATTATATGAATGTTATTCAGATTAACAAATGTGATGCTGTGTCATTACTTTCAGAAAGATTCTGAATGTTACAACATATCTGAGACTGATAAATATCTAACTCATCAAAATCAACTTTTTTTTTTGTTGACAATGGTAGAAATGGGAGTCCATACACATGTAGGGTAAGTTAATAGTTTCTGGCTTTTCTGTTGTTATTTGAGCAACATAACTGCACTCTTCTGTTACAAAAATGGCAAAACAATAAAAAATCACAGATATTAGTGTCAAATGAAGATCATTGCATATCTCAATAACCTACAACTTAGAATTGTTTGACTTCAAAGCCTCAGTCTGAATTACTTTTTTTGGCCCAACTTGGGAAAATTTAACTTTCAATCATATTTGTTATTCAAGCGGTCTGAGAGGAAAGCAGACCTTGACCTACGCAATTCCTCTCATTTCTGTTTACAGGCTGTTGAAAACCCTCAATGATAATAGGGTTTGTGTAATAACAGGTGTTTTCAGACAGTTAAATATGTGATTAATAACATCAATTCCTGTTAATTGGTAATATTTTCTCAGATGCAGCTCATTCAAATTCAATCAATCAATCAAATTTTATTTATGTAGCACCACATCATAACAAAAGCTATCTCATGACACTTTACATTTAGAGCTGGTCTAAACCAGATTCTTAAGGCAATTTACAGACACCAAACAGAAACCTTCAGGAGCAAACACTTGGTGACAGTGGATGGAAAAACAACCTTTAACGGGTAGAAACCCGGGGCCTCATGTATAAAGATTTACGTGAATTTCATAGTGCAACGTAGTGTATGCTTAAATCCAGAAAACTCCGTACACACAAAAAATCCAGATTAATAAAACTGAGCATACACCTGAATCCAAGCACATTTCTTTTATACATCCCAATCAACGTGAAATTGACGCATATGCTGGAGTACCAGACTCCTCCCTCTCCACGCCCCCATTTAAATATGAAAATTGGTATAAACAGGGCATGCAGGTGGGATTCCCCTCTCTGCATGATCAAATAAGGAGAACAAGCCATGAGTAAGAAAGGCAAGAAGAGGAATTTCACTGAATGTGAGTTGGAGATGCTTGTCAATGAAGTCAATGAAAATATTATTTTTGGCACGCTGTCCTCTGGCACCAACAGTAAAAGCAAGAGAAGTGAGTGGGAGAGTGTGTGTGAGGCGGTGAATACTGTGGGTCAGAGTAGCACACAATCCGTAAACGGCTGTGAGGAGGCGTGATGCTGCTGTGATTCCAAGTCTCACGAGACAGTGCGAGACCAAAGATGGTAGTGCCGGGTTGCTAGACGCGAATCAAAACTTTTTTCCCAGTTCTCAAAATTTTTAATTTTTTTTTTCTGCTGTGCATTGCCCAATATTACAATACTGGATAATAACACCCAAAGACTTGGAGCACCTTGAGGATTATATCGACAAGTGTTTTTACAGACTTTGTGATATGAATAAAAACTTGTCCAACTCCACCTCCTCATCCACCTCAGATAATGAAAAGAAATGCTCCCGGCCATCCCCACTTTCCAGCTGAGATTCTCCTCCAAAACCTCCCTGCTGCTCTGAGGTAAGCGACATACTAAAATGAATTGATCAGAAACTCACCGGACTCGACAACAGAATTGCCCTCATCAAAGTACTGCATCAGGAATTCCAGTTACTCCGCCAGAGCCTGGAATTCAGTCAGGACACACTCACCACCGAAAATAAATCACTCAAACAGTCAGTCAACACCCTCACTACCCAGCTCGACTCCATCACCACAGATTACCGAATCATGAAAGACACCATCCTGGATCTACAGGCACGCAGCATGCGGAATAATCTTGTTTTCACCGGCATCCCAGAACACCCCACAGAGGACCCTGAAAAAACAGTAAAGGACTTCATGACTCTCCAACTCAAACTCCCTCCCGACATTGTCAGAAACATCACATTCCACCGTGTTCACCGTATGGGTCACAAGAAAGCCAACAACAACCGTCCACATCCAGTCGTTGCAAAATTCGAACACTTCAAACAGAAACAACAGGTACAGCAACAAGGTAGACAGCTTAAAGGAACGGACTATGGACTCAATGACTAGTTTCCAAAAGAAACCATGCTCCACCGCAAACAACTTCACCCATCCGCAAGCACATGATACAGCAAGGGAAAAAGGCCATCATCTCAGTGGACTCAGTGTACTCTCCTACACACTCTCTATCTCACTAACCCTCTGCTCACCCCTACACCCCCCTCATCACACACACACACACACACACACACACACACACACACACACACACACACACACACACACACACACACACACACACACATCTACTCTGATGACATCTATTTACCATAGCCATTTAAAAAGTTTTACTACCCATCATCGCACCAATGTCTCACTGCTTCCTCCTCCACTTGATCAGCGCTAGACTCATTTTCAAACTTTGTTTTGATGTTTTTTTCCTTAATGTTTATCCACACTTATTGTTCTGCTGTTTGTTTGTTTGTTTTTGTTTTTACTGTTTTTTTTATTTGTTTGTTTGTTTTTGGGTGGGGGTTATCTGTGCAGGTACTTCTTCATTGTATGTGCAAATATGCTTACACCTACTCACTATCATACACCTACGCATTACACACACCCCCACATATGTCCTCGCTCATATACATACACCCACACATACATACACACAGACAGTACACAGTCACAAATTTAAACTCAATCCTCTTTCTTTAAAACAATGCCAATAAAATTCCTCACATGGAACATAATGGGAATTGGTTCTCAGGCAAAAAGAATTAAAATATTGGACCACTTGGCCACATTACAAGCAGATATATGTTTATTACAGGAAACACATCTCACCGACTTAGACCAGGATAGATTAAAATCATTACAATTTACCCATGTTTTCTCCACAAACTACAACTCCAAACAGAGAGGGATTTCTATTCTGATTAACAATAAAGTCCTGTTCATCCATAATTCTACAGTCACAGACCCAGAAGTACGCTTCATTATAATAAATATGTCAACAATAACTCCATCACAATCAGTAATGTTTACGGCCCAAACTCTGACGACCCATCTTTTTTCCATAACTTTTTTTTCATCCATCGCCAACAACTCCAACTGTCCAATCTTCATAGGAGGAGATTTCCACACAGTCATTGACCCATCCATAGACCGAAGCAATAACAGAAACAAACGACACTGGCAGTCGTCGGAAACAATTAAACAATTCATGAGTGACCTGGGTCTCTGCGATAGTTGGCGGCTTCAACATCCATCTACAAGACAATATTCATTTTTTTCACCAGTTCGCCAATCATCCTCACACATTGATCTCTTCTTCACCAGCAATTCGATTATATCAAATATTTCAGAATCCAAAATCCACCCGATCATCATCAGTGATCATGCACCAATAACATTTACATGGAATAAATCCACCCCATACAAATCCACCACCAGATGATGATTCAATACATCCCTCCTAACAGATCCAGAATTTGACAGTCTCATTAGAAAAGAATGTGCATCCTTCCTAGAAATAAATGATTCCCCAAAGCCATCTCTGGCCATTCTATGGGAAACAGGTAAAGCAGTACTAAGAGGCATCATCATTTCTTACTCAGTCCACAAGATAAAGAAAGAACAGCAACAAGAAATTGAACTGGAACAAAAAAATCAAACATCTAGAGGACAACATTACTAATAACCCAACAGAAGAATCATGGAATGAACTTAGAAAACACAAATTTAAATTGAACGAAATCCTGAACAAAAAAACTCAATTTCACATACACCGACTCAAACAAGAACACTTCCATCATAGCAACAAATCTGGTAAATACTTAGTAAACCAAATAAAGCAGAATAAAGAAAAAATAACCATTTCAACCACCAGGAACTCAGCAGGGAAGCCAACAAACTCACCTGAAGAAATAAATAACATTTTCAAGGAATTCTATATTCTAAATTTATATTCATCAGAAAATATCCCAAACCAAGAAGACATCATTTCATTTTTGAACAACATTCACCTACCAAAACTTAATCAAGACCATATTTCTGCCTTAGAAGCTCCAATAACTCATGAAGAACTTTTCTCTGCACTCCGTCTTATGCCCAATCACAAATCACCAGGTCCTGATGGTTTCCCTGCTGAGTTCTATAAACACTTCTGGTCAGTTTTATCCCCACTATTCCATAGAGTAATTTCTGAAATAAAACAACATTCCAGACTACCACCACATATGAACACAGCCACAATCTCAGTCCTCCTCAAACCCAACAAAGACCCATCATTCCCATCCAGCTACCGCCCCATCTCCCTCCTCAATGTAGACCTAAAAATTATCACTAAAACACTTGCTCACAGAATAGAAAAAATCAGCCCATCCATAATTCACCCTGATCAGACTGGCTTTATCAAATGCAGACACTCATCCACCAACACTCGTAGACTTTTCAACTTAATGGACTATTCATCACAACACATACACCAACTATCATCACCACACTAGATGCAGAAAAAAGCATTTGATAAAGTTAACTGGTCATTTCTCATCTCCACAATGCAAAGGTTTGGCTTTGGGGAATCATTTATTGATTGGGTTAAAATTCTTTACACTGCACCTTCAGCCACTGTTATCACTAATGGACTAACATCATAACCATTCACACTTCACAGGGGGACTAGGCAAGGATGCCCACTCTCCCCATCACTATCCCAACCTACCCCTTCATGGTTCAAATCGCTAAACTCCATCATCAATAAATACTACTGGAAAAATAAAACACCCAGAATCAAATTATCAACCCTGCAGAAACCCAAGGAACAAGGAGGACTTTCAGCACCAAATTTTCATCAATACTTCATTGCAAATCAACTACAGTACATATTTAAATGAATCTACCCCCAACAGTCACAACCCGAGGTTAGACATTGAACAGATAGCATGTGATAATATCCCCATCTCAGACTTACCATTCATCAGCCCATCTATTAAACGCCACACCTGTTTTAAAACAATAACTATATCATCAGCTCTGACAGCCTGGTGGGAATTCCACAAAATCACAAACTCTGTTCTAGCACCATGCAAACTCACCCCCATCTGGAACAACCCCGACTTTCGCACTAACAAAAAACCTCTCCACCTCCGCTCATGGTCAGACAAAGGCATCACACACTTGGAATATATCTTTCAAAACAATAAATTGGTTTCATTTTCCCACATGGTCCAGGAGTACGGCATCAGGAGCAATCAGTACCTGGAATATCTTCAAATCAAATCATCCATTCATGCCATATTTAATGCTGCCAACTTTGACCTCCACCCTCCACCACCTAGCTCAGAACTAATCAACATTAACTCACCAAAAAAAACTCCAGTCCAAAATACCTAAAATAATATTTAAATCAGACAGTTCCATAACTTTACCCACAACAAAATGGGAAACAGACCTATCGATGGCTCCTGCTGCTGACTTCTGGAACCACATCATCCAAAATATTTACTCCATATCAAAAAATGCAAATCTACAACTAATACAGTACAAAATACTCCACATAACACACCTCACTGGGCAGAAAATGTTTAGAATGGGATTCACCTCAGACAAGGGTACTAACTGCACCCAAAACAAACCAGACATCTATATTCACGCCCTCTGGCACTGCACCCCGACACAACAGTTTAGTGACCAGGTCACTAAATCCCTCTCCACCCTAATGGGCTGCCACATCCCTATGTCCCCCCTCAATCTGCCTACTCGGTGACACATCAATAACAAATCTCAACAAATCAAACAATAAACTACTTCTAACAGCCCTGACGATAGTCAAGAAAACCATACTGGTCAACTGGAAATCCAAGAAACATATAAACACCACCCACTGGAAGAATCTACTCATATAACACATCTCACTGGAAAATCGAACCACCACCACCCAACACCCAGCAATAGAACCCCTCTCTGTTTGGTCACCCCTCCTCAACCTTCTGTATGCAGTTGCCTGAGAACCAATTCTCCCATCCTTCATTATCAACTCCTACAGCGTAATTATTAATTAGATCCACCTCATACTTGCATACAAGTTACTATTAATGTTGTTATTATGGTATTATCAATGTATTTTGTTATTGTGGTTGCTGTACTATACATTGATTTAAATCAATGAATTTACTTATTATTTTAATTAATTTGTTTTAATTGTTTTAATTGTTTTTTGTAATATGTAGTGCAAAAAGAATTGGCCCTAGTACAGAGCCCTGTGGTACCCCACAGGACAAGGTTTGCCACCTCCGAGAAGATCTGATTTGCACATACAATACATTAAAATTTCTACCAGTGAGGTAGGAAAAAACCCAGTTTAAAATGGGACCAGACAACCCTCGTTCCTGAAGTCTGTTTATCATGATATTATGATCAACTGTGTCAAAAGCAGGTGAGAGGTCCAATAGAACAAGAACAGTGTGTTCGCCAGAGTCAGCTGCCATCATAATGTCGCTGGACACTCAGATCAAGGCAGTCTCAGTGGAGTGGTTTGTGCGGAAACCTGACTGAAATTTGTTCAGGACATTATCATCCTCCAAGTATTTTGGACAAGGTAGGAAGCTTAGATATTGGCCTGTAGTTTTTGGGCTGTGATGGGTCCAAAGTTGGCTTTTTAAGTGTAGTTTCCACTACTGCATGTTTAAAAAAAGCTCGGAACCACACCAGTTGAAAAAGACAGTTTTATCAAAGTGACAACAGAGGGGCAGATTGAACTGAAAACAGTTTTAAGCAGCTTGGTAGGGAGGACATCAGTAGGAGATGAAGAGGGTTTTATCTTGTGCAGCAGAGCAGTGATGTCCTGGAGAATCACAGGGTTAAAAGATGACCATTTGCAAGGTGAGCACAGTACACCGACAGGGTTAGGAGAAGACAGTGAGGAAATGTTTTCCCTAATGTCTCTGATTTTGTTCACAAAGAAATTTATGAAATCATTGCTGTCTGCTTTACTGGAGTTTGGGGGACAGCAGGTGAGACCAGAGAATTGATGGTGTTAAATAAGACCCTATTCTTATTTGAGGAGATGATTTGGGAGAAATATTGGGTCCTAGCATTCCTCAGCATTTCATTTAGAGTGGCTATGAGTTCCTTTAGGTGGAGTCTATGGACCTCTAGCTGAGTTGACTTCCACAAACGTTCTACCTTTCAACAGTTTCTCCTAAAAGAACGAATAGAGTCATTCATCCAGGGCTGAGGCCATTTTACTGGGGCACAACTAGACTTCACCACTGACACTCTATCTAAGACATCCATACAATGACTGTTAAAAGTCTGGATACAAACATCAGGATGATCAATTCCCCTTAGGATTTCTGGCTCAAATAAAGCAGAGAACCCGTCAGCAACATCATGATTAATAATGCGCTTTTGGGTTCTTATTTTCAATTGGGGGGGGGGACTGGAAAATTTACATTAAAAAGCACACAACAGTGATCACTGACATGAAAGTCCTCCACAAACACATTCCCAACATCAAGGCCTAGTGAATACACAAGGTCCCTTAGTGTGAGTGGGCCGAGAGACATGTTGGATGAAGTTAAAAGAGTCAGTGATGGATAAAAAGTCTACGACTGTGGTACATGTGACATCATCAATGTGAATGTTAAAATCTCCAATGATTAAAACCTGCTTCGGTTTAATAATAGACAATAAGAAGTCAGTAAAATCAGTGAGAAAGGCCCAACAACAGCCAGGAGGACGGTATATTAAACAATAAAAAGGGTTAAAAGTCCCAACTTTTATCATCTGAGACTCAAAGGAGGAAAAGGGCCCAGAGTTTACCAGTCTGCACAGATGGATGTCCCGATGGACAACCGCAAGACCTCCACCACGATGTTCCACACGGGGAGTTGGAGAGCAGCTGGGTGGACAGAGCTCCTTCAGGTGGAAGAACTCCTTATCCCTCTGCCGTGTTTCAACCAGGACCATAAAATCCATGTTCTTGCTCAAGAGTTCATTAAGAGTGAGGGATTTATTGGAGATGGAACGAGTGTTCAGTAAGGCCATCTGAATCGGTGGTGACAGATCAGCTGGATCCACAGCTGGTTGGGATGGGACTGACAACAAACACCCACTACGGTGATGATTTACTCTAGTGGAGAGGGAATGGAATGTCTGGTTGAAGGAACAGGCTCTCATCCACCTTGAGCTGGAGAAAGCCAAGCTGCAGGTTTTGGAGGCTTCGCTTTCAGCCGCCAGCTGCTTGGGTGAGGCTGGGTCCACGTGTGTCCCGGGTGGCACTGACATAGAGGCGCGTCTACGCCTTGTGCCCAAGTTTAACAAGCATGATCCGGATACCTTTTTGCACTATTTGAGAGCATCGCTCAGTTAAAACAGTGGTTTGATGTGGATAAAGTGATGCTCCTGCAGAGCGTATTGACTGGCATGGCGCAAGAGACGTTCCTTGCGTTATGCGGCGATGAGGATCTCACATACAATATGGTGAAAACCGTGGTGTTGAAGGTTTACGAGTTGACCATAGAGGCGCACAGGCACTGAACTAAAGGGGAAAAACAGTCATATGTTGAGTTTGCTCATGATTTGACCACACACTTTCATCGCTGGTGCTCTGCGGCTAAGGCCACCAGTTTTGACTCTTTGTCTGAACTGATGATTCTAGAACAACTTAAGACTGCCTGCTCAACGAAGGTTGCTACTGATGAAAAATAAATTAAGTCACCCTATTGTGTTCCTCTAAAATTTGGGCCTATGCTTAGTCAGTGACATATTAATTAATGTTCAAGCAACAACATAGTATTAAAGGTGCCTGTAGTAGTACAGCATGATGCCCTTTCCAGGGAAGAGCTCTGACCGCTGGGTGGCCTGTGTCTGAGCAGAGTGCTGCTGAAATAACCTGTGACTGAACTTTCCCTTGATGTGCACTGAGCATCCTGTTGAGTAGTGATTACATTGAG
>JAPQRQ010036463.1:0-11902 GCA_037367365.1 Apogon talboti | reverse complement strand
AAAAAACGGCGTTTTTGTGTGATTTTACGCCGTATTTTACGGCGTTGTACAGTTTTACGCCGTAAAAAACGGCGTTTAATTCACTTGGACGCCGTTTTTTACAGCGTTCTAATGACCAGACGCGTCGTGGGAGGGGCGATATTTCATAGACTTGGCCTGCCATATGCCACCGCTACAGTTGAACCGCCGTGTCGGTGAGACACTGCTCCTCTGAGTCATCGCTCCTCCAAGTCACCACTGCGCCGAGCTGCCTATGCCTATCATCCATCCTTGACGATACCCTTCAGTTTTCGTGAGTTTATTTCTGCACTAAGGTGCGAAACGACCGTGTGTTTTGGGTCACCACGATCCCAAGCTCCGATTCAGGCCTGCAACGTGTGGACGGGTAATTTATTTTATAACCCTATTTTGAGTTCATTGGTTTATATTAACGTATAGGTATATAAACTGCCGGCTTTAGGGTTTACACAATATTGATTATGGTCTATATAATTTCTTTATTCAAAGTGAACTGAATGAATGTGAAAGAACCGAAAACAAAAAGGGAAAAAATGTTTAAAGCATACTATTGACTGCATATTTATTTATTTTCAAATGTTTAGTAAATTGGTAAACATTTGTTTGTGTGTGTATGTATCTTTGGCAATGGTCATTCATGCTGTGATTCTATTGAGTTTAAGGGTAAATGTATTACAGCAGGAGTTCTAAATTACATTTTACTAAAATTAGAACAGAAGATAAACAGTAACATCAGTTATAATAAAAGGAATTATTACTGGTAAGAGATTACCTCATTACTAAGGACCCAGGTTAGCTACCCTTAATAAAGCCGGAATAGCAAAGGGGCGCTACATAGGCCATCTCAAATTGATGAGTTGTTGATAATACAGCAGACTCTCTGTGAAAAACATTAGATTTAATCGCTCCACTAAAAAACAAGATCATAAAACAAGGGAACTGAGCTCACTGGTTTAATTCTCATACTCGCGAATTAAAGCAGCATACCCAAAAACATGAGAGAAAATGGTGTTCTACGAAACTGGAACAACACCATGGAACAACTGGAACTTTGTTCTGCTAGAGCAGCATATTATTCATCATTAATAGAGGAAAATAAAAACAACCAAGTTCCACCCCATATGTCAGGACTAAGTCAAGGGTGTGGTTAAACTGGTGAGTGGGTTTATGTACACACTGACTAAAGCGTATTGAGTCTAGTAATGACATAAATGCATTACCGAGGCTATCATTGATGTAGTCCACATGAATATTGAAGCCTCCAACAATAACGACTCTATCTGTTTTAAAGACTAGACTAGCTAGCAACTCAGCGAACTCTGATAAAAATTCAGTGTATGGACCAGGAGGACGATACACTATAATAAACAGCACAGGCTGGAGTGATTTATAGGATGGGTTTGATAGGCTCAGACTAAGACTTTCAAATGAGTTAAAATTCAGTTTAGGCTTAGGATTCAATTGTAAATGTGGCGGGAGCGGGGGAGTCTAATCGGTTTGGAATTGACAACGCCACCCAGAGGACTTTCACCTCCGGGACAGTATTCGAGAATAAATACTAAATAAACAAAAAGTTCAAAAGAGATCCACCAAAACAGAAACATGTTGGAATTAAAATGAAGACATTTATTTATTAATTCAAACAAATTGACAATAATCAAACCAAGTAATAAGATTAAAAACAGGTGTTACTAGGCCGGCCACTGGGTGCTCAGGCAGGGAAACAAAAACAAAAAAAGTGAGGACAGGGCTGCAGTCTTACCATGGCGGCAGGGAACCAACCAAACAAAAAGCAAAGGGGAGGACTGCAACCACACTCATGACATGACACACCAAACAAAAGTGGGTAAACTGTGAAAATCACCACCACCAGGTTGAACTGCTGACTGGTTCACAGCACCTGTACACAAGAGAAGAGAAGAGAAAAGGTTAATAAAACCAGCCTGAGTGCCTCCCGTCACTAATGGCCGGTAGTGGAACGTTTAAAACCCACACACGCACACACACATCCATCCACTCTACCCGGACACCAATACCAAAGAAAAGAAACACAACTGTACTGAAATAATAACGAACAAAACGAACACAAGGCAAACGACACGAAACACAAACAAGAAAAAGGCAAATATATATATATATATAATCATTAAAAGGAAATTGTTGCGTCCTCCGTGAGCGGGTGCTGGGGTCCGGCCTGATGAGTCTGGACCTAGCGGGGCAGGCATGGAAAGGCCCAGCGAAGGTCGAGAACCAGGAGTACGGCCAATTATTAGGGTCCGAAACCGACTCGGACGCACACAATTTAAGACCCCAATAGCCAAAACGGCAACAGTCACTGGGTGTGGGGCCGGTGACAGGCCACCACTAATGAAATAAAAGAAACGTTATGAATCATTAATGCAAAATAGTAAACCAATAAAAAAAGGATTAGGCGCGCACATACATACCACAGGTGCAGGGTCACGGAGGAAGATGAGAGCTGTGGCTACCTGTAGCCGATAGTGCAGGAAAAACCACACAGGTGAGATGAGCCCAGAGCCATGCTACAGTCCACGCGGACTGGCAAACAATGCCAACTCACCGAGCCAACTGAATCCCCAGGGTCCCCGGCGGGGTGATCTGCTCCTCCGCCACCAGCTGTGGCCATGCTATAATTGCAAAACACCGCTGTCACCAATGCGCGCATGGCGCACAAGCACAGGGAGAGAGAGAGAGATCGGTTGCCCTACTTACAAAAGTGAAGTACGCGCTGTGACACCCACCACGCCAAACGCCCTGGCTCCTGCACGCCAGGCTGCTGCCACCACACAAAAGCTTACCAATCAGGAGGGAGAGAGAGAGAGAAGGTGTGGCTGCCCACCTGCATATATACGTGTGCCTGGCACCGCCCCGCAATTAGAGGGCTGTGCGCCCAATGCAGGGCCCAATAGTGGTGAGGAGGGAGACAGGCTTCGGCTACATAAACATGTATTAAAAATAGCTGCGACTCATCCTCCTCGGCCTGAGTCTTGAGGAATCTGATTATGTAGGTGACTAGGAGGAGTAGCTTCATTTAAGGACACATACTCATCCTCACAGAGGCCAGGTTTCTGTTAAACAGATAAATCTATATGATGATCTGATATAATATCTTTGATTAATACAGCTTTGGAAGACAGACATCTAATCGGCTGTGGCTCAGTTGGTAGAGAGGGTCGTCCAATGACTGAAGGGTAGGTGGTTCAAATCCTGGCTCCAACAGTCCACGTGTCGAAGTGTCCTTGAGCAAGACACTGAACCCTAAATTGCTTCCAGTAGAGCCTGGCAGCGCCTTGCATGGCAGCAGCTGCCCACTGGTGTGTGTGTGTGTGAATGGGTGAATGCAATGCAGTGTAAAGCGCTTTGGGCACCATTACAGTGTGGCCACATTTTATTTTCTTGTGCTTTGCAACTGTTGGAGTATTGGTGTTGATTTTTATTAGATTTTGATGTCCGGTGGTTTTTCTCTTTACTTGACATGTATTAACTTTGCATGGTCAGGGGACAGACACAGTCTCTATATGGTTTACAAACTGCTCTAGAAGAGCAGAGAAGAGTGTAAAACTGCGACTCTGCATCCCGGTCTCAACTCTGGGTCAGGGTTTTGGGTCAAGTAATAAACGTGCCCAGATTTTTGGATAAGAGAGCAGCGCCATTCCAAGTGGGATGTATGTCTCTCCTAATAAGATTGTGTTTTCCCCAAAAAGTCCGCCAATTTTCCACAAACTGTATATCGTTGGCAGGACAGCACCTCGACATCCAGCAATTGAGTGAAGACATGCAACTAAACATGTCATCACTGGTCAGATTAGGTAGGGGACCAGAGAATACTACGGAGTCCAACATAGTCTAACCATAGGTACACACCGATTCAATATTGATTTTGGTGACCTCCGATTGGCGTAACCTGGAGTCATTACCGCCGATGTGAATTACAATCTTACGGTATTTACATTTATCCTTAGCCAGCAGTTTTAAATTGGATTCGATGTCGCCCACTCTGGCCCCCGGAATACACTTCACTATGGTTGCTGGTGTCTCTACCTTCACATTCGGTACGATAGAGCTTCCAATGACCAGAGTTTCTTTCTCAGCGGGTGTGTCGCTGAGTGGGGAAAAACTGTTGGAAACATGAAGTGGTTGGTGCTGAACCTGAGGCTTTCGCCTGCCACTATGCTTCCTTCAAACAGTCACCCACTGCTCCTGTTCTCCTGGCTGATTGGGAGCTGCTGGGGGATGGCTAACCTGAGCTGGTGGGTCCGCTCCGGCTAAAGGTACCTGGCTAGCTGTCGCAGCTATGGTTTCACTCATGGAGCGGACCTGTGCCTCCAGTTGGCTAAGCCTCGCTTTCATAGCCACAAATACACTACACTTATTACATGTACCAGTACCGTTATTGTTAAAGAAAGCGGGGAAAAAACTAAACATCGGACACACCAAGCAAGACAGAGAGGGAGAGGGAGGAGAGCCAAAGGGAGAAAGAGTAGCCATATTAAACTAAATGCTAAGCTACTGTAGATTAGCCTACTGAGATAAAACGATCGTAAGAGATTTAGAATGGCACTAGATATTAGCAGTGATTATACTACAACTGTGAAGCAAGTCGCTGCCGCCAAACAAACTCAACAGGAAATGACGTAAGACACGTAACGCAACAGGGAGCAAGAGGAGTCCAATCGAATGTGAGTCATTGTATTGTAATGTATGCCAACAACACCCTTTTGCTTCTAACAGACCTGAGCAACTCAATTTCTAATCTAACAACTTTAATTGACACATTTGGGAAGTTTTCAGGCTTTAATGTAAACAAAATCCTCTGTCATGTTTTTAAACAAGCAGACACGATTAAATCCAGTGATAAGCCACTCTTTCAAACAATGGTGGCTACTTGTCTTTAAAACAGGGGAAGCTCATCTTACGGCTCCATCATAAAACTTGTCGTATTATAACAAAGCATTTAAAAATAAGTGGAATGCTTAATTGAGGTTGTTATGCTTCATCTATACCATGAAACCACAGCAACGCACACTTGGAGGTGTATGACTTGACCCTTTTTCTCTTCAGCTGATGTAGGGCATATTGCTTCACCAACATAAAACTCAGGCATTGCACTGTCCAGCTATGTCTTTTAAACGCACACAGACACAGTTTGAAATAATGCAGTTTGGCAAACAAACTCTCTTCCACTGATATCTGCATGGCATTGAGCTCCAATGTGCTCCAATGCTGATATGTTTCAACATCACTGTCACTCAAAACGGGTTCAGCCTTTCAGACCAATACCTACTCTTTTGAGCAGTTCATCCAATCCAAAGTCCAAAGTCCAGCGTTCTGGCCCTCCTACTGACACATTCAGCCCCAGAGACGTTGAATGTCCGTGGGAGGGTTTTGGGTGGAATGATTTTATGCATTTAGCCAATGAAGACCATGCTTCCCTGCAGTGAAAAAAACAGCTCGGAGCTGCCTCATAGACAACCCACTGACGCTCAACATCAATGGGGAATTCAACAGTGGAGGCTACTGATACAAGAATGTATCGGGGAATTCTCGTCGGACTGCAAACGATAAACAGCTGACCAGAACAACATAGCCATAAAATTAAGTGCATGCTTGCACAATTTTAATGAAAATGTAATTCGTATCTTTATTGTAAATTCAACAGTGCAATTCTTCCCATTTATTTCCTGAAATGTTAGAGGAAGTTCAGCTACCCTTGCTGACTCAGAGCAATCACCCCTGCTTTCAACAATGCAGTGAACGGATTCAAATACCTCTATATTACTATTACCCCAGCCATCATTTATGTCAATCTCTCTTATTCATGGGTGCCAGCCATGTGACTTTTTTGTTGCCGCCGCTGTCTTTAGGACGTAGTGCGCAGAGGGGAATGGCTAGTCAGACAGCAGCCGTGTGAGCTGGGCATGACCATTTACATGTCTGACACTTGGTTGGATATCCCTCCTATCCCCCCCAGGATGCTTCAGGTTGACCAAGTTAGCCGTCAAAAAAAAAGGCGACAAGTTAGTTTGTCAATCTTTACTGGTATCACTGGCAGAAAAAGTAAATTATGGAGGATATCTTTGAGGAAAATGGAAAAAAAACACCAACATTGATCTCAGGTTGGACAAATATTCATGCTGTTTCTGTGCCTTTGTGAATCTTATGTGTGTTTTGGACCTAAATACTTTACTGGATTATATTCACTGGACAGTTACGAGGAAAACAAGACCATATTTGTTGAAATCGATGGATGTTTGATCTGCAGACAGCCTTCAAAAGTAAGAAAAGCTAAATTTCTCACATTTTGCTTTTCTGAAAACCTTTTGTGTATGTGGTGTTGCTGTTGCACTTGGGAATGGTTTATATATTTGGAAAGACAAGTTTGTTAGCTTTCATTTGATGTGCAACAAGTGGAGATGTATTAATGAGGGAGCTGTGTACATGGGTGTTTAAAAATAATAACGTCTATGTCCCAGGATTGTAAGATTGTTAAGGGGTTGGTAATAAAACAGCTGTGATTGATCTCTGCAACATATCATTACTCGCATAAATATACACACCACTTTTAATTGGCATGAAATCTGTATGCATTATAAACTTTCTGCGTGTATGTTCAAGCCGTTATTAGCCCCCTGTCCAACCTGAATTGATGCGTCAAATACCACGCTCTGAGGGTTAGGGTTATGTGAACCGGAGATCTTGACGTCAACTGACATGCAATCAAATGGCGTTGAATAACACATGAAAGGTCAACAATGCGTAGGTATAGCACGCCAAATGCCATAAGAATTGGTGTGACATACAATGACATTTATTGAGATCAGTCTGCCATTGGACAGTCTGGAGTGTTCTGCTGGTGTCCAGTGGTCTCTCCTGATGGCAGCCAGCCACTTCTGTCTTCTGACTGGGTTTTTGGGGATGTTGTAAAATTTGTGTTTTCCCTACACAGCACAGCAGATAGAAGGCATGCTGTGTACCTTAGGGCAGTGGTTTTCAAAGTGGGGGCCACAGCCCCATAGGGGGGCTGCCAGGGGGCACTAGGGGGTCCTCAGAAAATTTGTGGAAAGATGACAAAAAAATGCAAAACAAAACATTTTAGTGTGAATATACAGTGTGGATACATCTATATCATAATGCAGAAAGGTCTGAGTATCTGTCTGTGTGTGTGTGTGTATGTCCAGGCCGTTCTGAGAAATACAGACGCTTTTAACTGGCCAATTTGGTACCTACAGTTGAGGAATACTCCCATCTCAATCACGGAAGCGCAGTACCAAGCTGCATGATGGGAAATTAAGTTAAAAAAAAGAATGCTGCATTTACTAGCAGCACGGACCGCCGCATGCCACCCCCGAAGTATGGAGTATTTATAGAGGATTACTGAATCATGACTGGTTTTAGCAACAGTAGTAATATTTGTTTTTCTGCAAACAAATGTTGGTATAATTTGATGAGATTTGGTCTACAGGAGTAGATTTGGCACTTTCAGATACTTGTGTTTGCAGTTGTGGGTGTTTTGACTGTTGTACATATTGTCAAGTGATGTTATGTAGTCCTTTTGATGATTGAAGATCATTTTCTAAAGTTTTACGATTATTATTGTTATTATTGTTGTTATTGGTATAAGTTATAAGAAGAAAAGGTAGACCTTTATTATTATTTGTTTTTTTCGAGGGGGGCACCTTAAAACAAGTGTGCTTAGGGCACCCAAATAGTTAGTGGCCCTGATAGGGGGGGTGGGAGCACAAAATGGTGGTGGATGTAAAGGATTGATTGCAGGGGTGACACTGGGTGTAGATATGGAGGAATTTAAGAGGAATTGATGGGGGAAAGGGATCTGGTCTGTTGTAATGACTCTCACTCTCACTCTCTCTCTCTCTCTCTCTCTCTCTCTCTCTCTCTCTCTCTCTCTCTCTCTCTCTCTCTCTCTCTCTCTCTCTCTCTGGTGATCACTGAAGCTGTTGTGTTTCTCCCAGGCAACCTGAATGGGGGCGTGGCCCCAACTTTCTGAGCACAGCAGTGGCAGTTGGTGGTTGCTGTGGTGATGTGACGACAATAAGGATGGTGGCCGCAGAGACGGGGACTCAAAAGAGAAGGATATACAAGGACAGCAGTGGTGGTCGCCGGCTCTCTTTGGACGGATTGGTCTTTTCACCCATTCCGCCTTATCTTATATTGTTATCTCCTTTTACTTAATAAATTCTCCTTGCTTGCCGGCATACACCCTGAGTGTGCATGTTTTTGTCAAGATTCCCCGAGCCAGTCTTGACAAATGGGGGCTTGTCCATTTTGTGAATGCTGTTGACGTATTCATCCCATGTTGGATTATTGTGGATTTTGCTTGCATTGTTCACCTTCTGGGTGTAAGTGGAATGCTGTTTGGACTCATTGTCTGGGTGTTCTCCAGTTAGGTTAGGTCACCTACCCCTTTGCGTTTGTGTCGTTTGTTTTTTTTTGTAGTGTTGTGGGGAGTGGCTAGTGTTGGTCGCCTCAGCAGCCATCTCGGGGGCAGTCGGTGGGGTCCGTGAAATGGCTTACTGTCGCTTCACATCCTGCTGGTTCTCTGCTTACTCGACCCACCGTGGAACCACATGAAGACGAGGGTCTGGTTTTAGACAGGCTATGGGGAGTACTCAGGGGCTCTGTTTGCCTTGTTGTGGGTCTGTAGACAGTGTTTTGCTTGTTTCCTGTGGTGGCATTGGTTGTTGTGGGTAGTCTGGATGATCTGTCATTTTTTTTGATGCTCCGAGCGTTGCGCTTCTGAACTCCTTCGGGAAAGATCAGCTTGTCGGGGTTGCTGAGCATTATGGTCTTGAGGTGCAGGGTTAGTGGCTTCAGTGCGAACTGAAGGCTCACATTGTGGTGTTCTTGATGGAACTGGGGTTTTGCCTATTGGTTCACGGGGTGCGGCCGCAGGGTCGGCCCCACCGGTGGCCGCAGGGCCGGCCCCACCGGTGGCCGCAGGGCCACCCCCTCCTGTGGCGCTGGGACCGTCCAGTTCGGCGCTGACCTTTGAGCAACAGATGGAATTGATGAGAATGCAGGCAGAGCAGCAGGAAAAGCAGATGAAAATACAGGCAGAACAGATGACAATGCAGGCAGAACAGATGAGAATGTAGGCAGAGCAGCAGAAGGAACAGGCTCTCATCCAGCTTGACCTGGAGAAAGCCAAGCTGCAGGTTTTGGAGGCGTTGTGTTTGGCTGCCAGCCCCTCGGGTGAGGCTGGGTCCACACGTGCCCCGGGAGGTACTGACATAGAGGCGTATCTACGCCTTGTGCCTAAGTTTAACAAGCACGATCCAGACACCTTTTTCACACAGTTTGAGCGCATTGCTGAGTTTAAGCAGTGGCCGGACGCAGATAAAGTGATGCTCCTGCAGAGCGTATTGGCCAGCAGGGCGCAGGTGGGGCATACCTGTTAGTATGTGGTGAAGAGGATCTCACTTATGATGGAGTGAAAGCCACGGTGTTGAAGGTTTACGAGCTAACTGCGGAAGCACACAGGCAGAGGTTTCACCACTCGCCCGGTGGGGGGGGGGGGCAGACGAATGTTGAATTTGTACGCAACTTGACCACACATTTTCACCATTGGTGCCCTGTGGCTGGTGTGTCTGACTTCGGGACTTTGTCAGAATTGATGATCCTGGAACAGTTCAAGAACTCCAGTTCACAGGGAGCTGCGATGTATGTTACCAAAAGGGAGTCGTTGGCTGCACTGAGGGCGGCGGAGTTGGCTGATGATTATGGGTTGCTCTGTTAGTCTGGCTTCACAGACATGTGCCCAGGGCCTGCTGGTTTCGTTGTTGAGTCAGATGGAGGATAATCCGACGCCGGAGTGGGCAGCCACCTCAGTGTGCGGCACAGTGTGTGGCCTGAGCGCCAGGGGGTGTGCAAAGGCTGCCGCAAGGAGGGACATTGGAAAGCCCAGTGTCCAGTTAAGAACGCCAGACCGCGTCCTGAGGCTCTGTGATGTTGCGGCTCTGTTTAGGTTCTGTCTGTCCATTGCAAAGTGTTTACTGTGATTCGGCCGTTGCAACCTGTCTGCCGTGATTTGGTCGTTGCAACCTGTCTGCCGTGATTTGGTCGTTGCAACCTGTTTACCATGATTCGGTCCTTGCAACCTTTTTACCTTGATCTGGTCGTTGCAACCTGTTTACCTTCGTTTGGTTAGGATTGTTTTGCTGTTTCTCTCTCCCTTACTCGCTTCTCCGGTTCCCTTAAATATGCTTCCCAAGGCCAAGGTTGCGGGGGACTCACACTCACTCTCTCTCAAGGATTGATTGCAGGGGTGACACTGGGTGTAGATATGGAGGAATTTAAGAGGAATTGATGGGGGAAAGGGATCTGGTCTGTTGTAATGACTCTCACTCTCACTCTCTCTCTCTCTCTCTCTCTCTCTCTCTCTCTCTCTCTCTCTCTCTCTCTCTCTCTCTCTCTCTCTCTCTCTCTCGACCACTGAAGCTGTTGGGTTTCTCCCAGGCAACCCAGCTGGGGGCATGGGCCCACAGCCTGAGCACAGTAGTGGCATTTGTAAAAATACATAGTTCTGAAAACCTGTCAGAAGAAGGGAGAAGGAAAAGAGAAAGAACAATGAGTTACTATCCAGATGTGTTAAACAGGACAGAGGATTTGGGTGATATAATTGATGAGCCATTCACTTTGGCAGAGATGATGAGGACTATAAATAGATCGAGACCAACTTCTCCAGGGAAAGATCAGGTTTGTTATGTGACCAACTTCTCCAGGGAAAGATCAGGTTTGTTATGTGATGCTAAAGTACTTAGGAGAAGAAGCATTATTAAAGTTGTTGTGCCCTTCGAGTGTGGGAGGAGGGAAGGTTACTGACGGCATTGAAAGAAGCAGTAGCAATGCCAATTAAAACTTCAACTTTATTATTTGTCCCTTGAAGGGTGATGTGTTATGCAGCAGTTACACAAGCGTTCACAATAAACAAACAATAAAAACAATAAAAATACAATACATACAGGAAAAATATCACACAAACATAAGATAGACAGGGGCATTAGCAGCAGTCTTGGCCATTTAATCAGGTGTAGTTCAGTGCAAACAGTCGCTTAGTCAGCAGCAGAATGACAGAATAAAGTACAGCAGCAAACAGGATAAAGTGAAGCACAGTACATGAAAAAGTACAAAAGCAAAAACACAGTGCATTACCGCCTCCTCAGCGTTTATAGCTCAGATGGAGGTAGGCATGCAGGAGAACTTGTACCAGTTTTTTGTGGCCTGGGGTACTGCCAGACGAAGGCCAGAGGGGAGCAACTTATACTCCTGATTAAGAGGATGAGTAGCATCCACAAGAATAGACTGAGCTTTCCTTTTAACTTGTGTATTAAAAATGTCTTCAAGACTGTTAAAACACATCCCAACTACTTTAGAGGCCATTTTTACTATCCTCCCGAGGGGGTGCTTGTTCTTGTTGCCAAGGTTACCAATACCAGCATATGCTGTGAAAGGAAATGATTGACTGGATAAAGGGAGAGTAGAAGAGCTTCATCAGGGTCCTATCAATCTGAAATTTGGCAAGCTTTCTCAGACAGAATAATCATTGCTGACCTTTTTTAACCAGCAATTCACAATTTATTAGTGATGGGCAAATGATACCGAGGCTTTGGAGCTTGTGTCACTCTTCCTGAAGCGGAGTGATTCGAAACGCTGTGTCGGAGCTTGTATCAAAACACCAGTGTCACATGACCGATGACGTTCGAAGCTTCGAACGTCATCACTGTTTCGCTTCGCGCTTCATTGCTTCAAAATGTTTCGAAGCTTTTCATTGGCTCATAGTCATTCATTGTGTGTCATTGGCTCATGGCGTTTCAATGCATTCTGAGCCAGACAGCTTGACAGGTTT